>VYZP01008704.1:75435-130221 GCA_013400635.1 Hypocryptadius cinnamomeus | reverse complement strand
GTGCTAAAACATAAGGTTAATCCCCTGTGAATGTAGGCTTTAGACAAGAAGGATGAAGCACATAGATATTAACATAGATATTAATATGCATAGACATTAACTCATTTGATAAGTGGTCTCTCTAAAAAACATTTTTCCCTTATCAGTCCTGTTACCTGTCAGCAAAAATCTTCATTAAAGACACTGAAAAGAGCTCAGGAGTTGCAGAATTCTCGACTTCTCTGATCTGGTTAACATGACAAGATAAACAAACCTTATTTTGCAGTACGTTCAGTTCCTGATTGGTTGATATGGTCAAGGGAGCCTCTCTTTGGACTAGAAAGAAAACTCTGAGTAGGAGGTAATGGTGAGAGAGCCAATACTACAGCAGCCAGGCCTCTGAGGGAAACCCAGTACAGCAGAATCTTGAACTGGCAACACAGTACAGAGTTGCCATGGGAACAAGGGAAAATTAAATACATGCTGATGCCCAGATCATATTAAGCATGAACAAGAAACAGAGTTCCCTTGATATTCAAAGTCATGATTTAGGTAACCATGTTCTCAAAAGCAAATTTCTGAGAAACAGAAGACTTTCACAGGAGCTGAAACACACAGTATTTTGTCTTCTAAAATTAGCAAAATACTTTTAGCATTAGCAGCTTGCAATGCTAAAAGGATAGATGATTCTTTAAAGTAGAAAAGGAGAACAGAGATACTGAAAGAAAGGTCAGTACTTCATATGAAGGGTGTGGCATGGGACAGTGAGAACAAGAACCAGGACCAAACACAGGACCTGCAATTTAAATGGCCATACTGAGCTTTTTGATTGCTTTTCCTTTTTTTGGGAAAGTTTCCAAGTGCTAAAAAATACTGGGACTAAATTTAAAAAAAAACTTTCCAGTGTTTTAAGAAAACAAACCCTGTAAACACACACAAATAAGCACTAAAGCAGGAGCCCATGAGCCAGCTCTTAACATACCTGGAGAGGCAAAGCAATGTGAGAAGTTACCCAGCAGTGCTCTTCTGTCCCTCCAAAGGTGGTGATTTTTCAGCACAGACAAGTATTTAGCCTAAGAGAAGCTTCAGCTGGTTTTGGCAAACCATCTGCAAGAGATGTAACCAACAGGAGAGCCTGGCCACATCTTACTCCTCTTTGATTGATATTACGTACTTCTAAATAGGATCAGCTCTGCATGCACTGACATTGCTCAGTAAGACTGCACAGTAAGCTGTACTGACACTGCTCCTTCTCTTACAGGCAGGTGACATGATAACAGAGCTGGAATCTGTAGACGAGGACTGGATGAGTGGAGAGATACTAGGAAAGTGTGGGATATTTCCCAAGAACTTTGTTCAGATTTTAAAAACACCATGAAGTGTTGCCTTTCTACTACTCCCTATGTGTGGGAGAGAATGTTTTCTACCCTAAAGGCACAGCAGAGACATCAACAAGTGTTGATTATCAATGTTTTGCACTACTTTTTCTAGACAGTCATAGTAGTATCTTGAAGTCAGATAAGAAAATTTTTGTGACAGTGTATGTAATCATGTTTCATGAATGCTCAGAGAGCAAAACAAGCAGGCTTTTTAGCCATTTCCAACTAGGGAAATACTGTGGTGCAACACCATTTTAACTTATATATCATCCTAGTATGTTTACTCTCTGGTATTATATTTATCATGCACAAAGTCTGCATAACGTAAGCTGCTTTGGCCTTCTTTGAACTTCTTAAGATCCAAACTTTAAAAATTGTTTTAATATATAATTACAGCACTCAGTATGTAGATGAAGTTTGATATTCAGGTTTCATTACTGCTTGAGTTCCACATTAGCGGTAGAATCCACTTGTTTTATGACTTAGAGGATAAGAAAAATAACTGGTATTTCATAGTAGAAAGGTATCAAATCTAATACTGGTAAGAGGGGAAATGGAGAAATAAATCCTTGTGTAGTATCCTTCTATTCTTAGTCCAAGCTGCTCATACAGCAAGATCACAAAAGTAAAATTTTTAAGTATTTTGCCTCTTAATGAATTCTGTTTAAATCGGTATGAATCATCTTAGACCTTCCTCGTTTTCCCCAAAATACTTTGCAAGTACAGGTTTAGTTTTTCCTACTGCCCACTGTTCTTTGAGCACCATCATGCCCTTCTTTCCCAGCTGAAGTTAGCGACAGATAGTGTTTATTGAGCTTTCTCAGACCCCAGCCATGGAGTAGCTAGCTGCACTATTCCAACTATTTGCCCCTCCACTCCCCTGATGGAAGTGGAAAGCCAGTGTTCACCCAGTCTGCATTTTATTTGTCACTCAAGCACTGGAACATACTTCAGTAACACTATTCCTGTCCTTAGCATGAAGGATATTATACAGCCTTGGGTTTGGTTTTCAGCAGACGTGGGATTAGTTTCCAGTTTGTTGCCACATACCAAATACACTGAGCATCCTTATAAATGGTGTGTCGAGGCCTTAAGGAAAACACGCCTGGCAAGAGGCTGCTCCAAACAGCTCTAACCAAGGCACTTGGTAAAAAGCAGCAGTGTAGCTTGACTGACCAACTAAGATGGATATGATTGAGGTAGTTTCATATTATAGGAACTTCTGGTAGTCAGTTCCTTTTTCTAACAGCAAGGAATGGGCATCCAGTCCCAGTGGAGCTCACCTGAAGCAAGCCTGAGGGACCCGCAGTGCAGACATGAGAGCCTCAGCACCATTCACCCAGCAGTCACTGCCAGGCCACAGAACTTGCACAGACAGAGAGAGCACCCCCTTTGTGTTCTGCTGTGTGTTTCAACTGCACCAGTACCCTTCACACAGCTGGGGGATGAAGACCACACAAAGTTTTAATGAGCTGAGGAACTGGACTTCTACTTCCAGTAGGGATTAACATAAGCAAAATGCTGAATTACGTGCTGTTCTGGAAGGTTGGAAATGCAACAATGGCTACAGGTGTTACTCAGTTTTAGCAGCCCCAGCAAGCCTGTCCAGATATCCTGTGGAATCATGTGGCAGTCCACAGCCAAGGACAATCCTTCCCACTCTCCCAAGTTTTCCTGTTAGGAGATTGTACAAGTTCTTGTTTATTCCAAAAAACCAGTAATCTCCTAAAGAAATCCAAGAAATAGCCAGGTCCTTCAAAGACACACCACACCAGTGTGGTGGTAGATGAGGCTGAAGTGTATGATGTTTACTTGCTGTTTGTCTGGCAGTTTTCTAAGGTTTTGATACAAGTCTCAAAAGTAGAACTGATTTTTTAATATTTTTTTTCAATTTCCTCTTTCCCATTTTTATAACTGTGTCTTAACCAGTTGTTTTTGTAACTTCACTGAATGTTTAAAGTCAGTGCCTGTTCATTGACAAGACCACTCTGCTGTATGTAATCTCCTCCTCCCTGTAGGGCAGGGCAGGAGTAGCAGCAAGGCCTTTTACTCAGAGCACCGAGTGCCATCTAAGGGCTGCTCGCGTGGCTGCAGGCAGCTGAAACGGCGTCTGTGTGAACGCTGAAGCAAGGGAGATGCTCGGCTTTTACAGGGCAGGGTTTCCTAAGACGATGCCCAACACCACCGTAAGACCGCATACAGATCACAACGGAAAATCCCTAAGGTGTACAAAAAAGCCGAGAATGAGGTGGAGTGCAAATCTTAACTGAAATGTTGTAGCAAATCCCAGCTGTAACCTTGAAATCCAGCTAGATCTCCATGCATTAGAATAAAAGCCTCACTTACCGAAATATTTTGTTTGACCCATCCTCTAGAAATATCTTCAGGAAGATATCTTTGTTCTGTGTACAATGAACAGTGTCCTAAATAAACCTTTGTTAAGTCCAGTAAGTTTGTTATGGTACCTCTGTAAATTAAGAATGTATTTAACCAATAAAATTTTTATAATTAAGTCATGATGGCATTTTAATTGTCTTATGCTGTGGAAAGCTGAGCTTTGCAGTTGACAGTTTGAGAGATCTCATTCTGCAAAGTAACACCCCATCCCCAGACAAGCAGTCCAAACCCCTGAGAATGTGGATGATTTTAACAGGTTATTCAAGCCTTTGCACTTGGTATGCCTCACTCTCACCACCTACAGAACCTATCGCATTTTGCTACCTGTCACCACAGGGTGTCACACACTGTGGTTCTCACTGTGACAACGTTGTGAGCAAGACACAGGCTGATCCTGCATGGAATTCAGCTGTGCTCTGCTGATTGCTGCTTCCAGACTCTGTGGTTTTTCAGCTGGTATTTGATGAGAGAATTCAGAGAATGATGCACAGTATTCTCCTTCCTGCTGCTCCCCTACCTGAAATCACACTACAAAGCCTACATTTACCCAGAATGCCTACATGGCAATGCACTGTTCCTAGCAATACATTTAAAAGCCTGGAAAATTGCCAAGTTCTTGTTCTTTTCCCCAGTCCTCTTGGACTAACCTTTTGGCAACATACAGTCCTCAGATATGCAAGTAATAAATAAAACCTACGGCTTCAAAAATGTGGCTGTCTGGGATTCCTGGAGGCAGGTGACACCTGCCTCAGCAGTACAGATGGAAGGAGCAAAGCAACATGATTCCTTCCCCCTGTTCCAAGGCTCAGCATTGAGCACTCACTACTCTTCCTTCCAGTACACAAAGTAGAAAAATCAGAACATATTAAAACTGTAACTTGGAATCACAAGACAAAACCACAGCACCTGCAGTGTTCTGAATTAAGTTCAAAAGCATTCTTCTCAATTTTGCCTATTACTTGGTCCAAACCAGAATTATCAACTAGGAAAATGTGAAAATCCCTGGCAGGGAACAGTACAGCCTTCATGGGTAGCAGAGCCCCTCTCCTTTTCTCCAGTAGCTTTGTTGGAACAGGAACATTTTCACTATTTTCCTTTATTTCTTGTCCTAAGCTCTGTGACAACCAACTGCAAGAGCCACCACTCTCAGTGAATTCCATGTTTTGCTCTCAGGTTTTAAATCACTGGCTTATCAACAATTTAATAGGACTAACTTTAGGTTTTGTTGACCTAAACAAAACACATTGATAGCACACAAAACTCATTATAGCCAGAAAAAGCACTCTTCCACTTATAAGCCAACATAAGTTGAACAAGAAGCAAAAATGCTGTTAGATAACAGAAAACAGTTTTAAAACTACTCAGCAAAACACGTAAGTGCTTTGTTTTCAAAACACACACCATTGCCTCTACAGAGTTTTTTCCCCTGAAGTTCCACAGGTCTTCCATTACAGTCATCCCTCAGTTCTGACAGGTTAAAATCCAACACCCAACTCCGCTGCTCGAGCACGTTCTGGATTTCTGCAATGCTCAAAATTAACGCTGCTTCCATCATCATAATTACAACCTTAACACCTTCAAACCCCTTCTGACCACCAGAGACCACACCTATCCCATGAGAGGTTGTGTTACATTACCAAGAAATTTAAACATAGGCACATTATTCTGAAGCAAGTCATCTGGATAAAACTGTAAGACTTCCCAGTAATACCAAATTCTGACACAGGTTTCCCTGTGCAATTTCTGCCTTTCATGTACTCTGTGAGGCAATACAACCTCTGCAGACATACAGAAGGTTTATTTAGTGAGGACTAAAATTACTGGGTAAAACCAACAGAGAATCCACAGAAAGGACAACCCACCTTCCTCCACCCATCTCCACAACTGGAGAACTACGTGAGTACTTCTTTAATTTTTTTTAAACCAAGGCCATAGGTTTACCTTATTGAAAACTCATCCACATATCCAGTACCAATATTGTCCAGTAGCAATACAGGCAGCCACCCAAGCATTAGTTCTGTATATTAAAACCTTTTATTTTCCACCAATTTTTAGTTTCACACAGACTCTTGCACGGGCGGCTCATATCCATCAGCTCGCTCAACCTTGGTGCCTGCCTCGTCCCCAGAGGGCTTTCCAGCACCACCACCTTCACCATGCAGCTCCATCAGCTTGCCCACTAAAAAGAAGCAGTGACACAAACAGTGAGAGATGGACCTGTCTGAACAGTTTTAAATTACTCCATTACTCATCATAGAGAAATGAAACCACCAGAATGCTTTCTCTAGGCAGGACTAAGTCCATTGCAGACAGCTCATGCACAGAGATGCTGCTGCAGTCAGACAGATCAAGCAGTGAAATAAGGCTATGTAGTGAAACTACAAACAATGCCTTTCCCTCAAAGGATGTGGACTCAAGCACCTACTGCTGCATTACACGGGAATGTCAGAAATTGGCGAAATGGAAT
This sequence comes from Hypocryptadius cinnamomeus, assembly GCA_013400635.1. Classification (NCBI taxonomy): domain Eukaryota; kingdom Metazoa; phylum Chordata; class Aves; order Passeriformes; family Zosteropidae; genus Hypocryptadius; species Hypocryptadius cinnamomeus. Next base: position 123,999 of record VYZP01008704.1, on the reverse strand, counting down.
CATTCCACATCATCTGGGACCGAAACATCTTGTCATCATTCATTCCCAAAGCAAAGCTCTTAAACATTCAGCAGCAGTTCCAGGCGAGATTTCAAACTGAGAAGCTCCAAACTGGATGCTCACTGCTTGGCTTTCAATCCTGGAAGCCACACATTGGGACAAGGACACACTTTCCCTTCTAGAATGACTAAAGCTCATTGAAGCTGCCGTAACATCTTTATCCAAAAGCAAACACATTTAAACTCTGTCCTTTCCACACCCTCCCCCAAATGTCTGCAGGAACACTTACATTCAAACTTGGGCTTCTTGAGCATCTTCACCTTGCGGACATAGACATCGTGCAGAGGGTAAATGGACTGACAGGCCTTCTCGATGTCCTTGCCAATGCTGTCTGGGATCCTGACAAATCACAGAGCACCACAATGCTAAAAACTCTGCCTGCTTCTGCAGCAGCAACACAGGCTTTAAAAAAATCCTTAGGAATACAAAACACCCTACAAAAGTTTACACCATCACTTTGACAATTTTCTTCAAGTACATTTAGAGTCTAAGACACCTCCCTTGCAATGTCAGAAGGGACACAGTGCAAGTGTGCTCATTTTGAGAGCAGATCTGCAAACTTTTGGAAGCAATCAGCACACTGAGAAACTCTTCTATCAGAAGAGCTCAGAGCATTCACAGCTCCAGTAGATGAGAATTACAACTTTAGTCTGTAGAAATGTGAACCACAAATCTGGAAAGCGATTTTACATTTATGCAAACGTGACAGTGGATTCAGGTCAGACAGGATGCAGAGACTAGGAGAAGCCATTTGCAGAAAAGGGTGATTGGCTTTCCCACACGAGGGGCTCCTTGCCTGGTCTCTGACCAACAGCCCGGGATGCACCAGCACTCCCTGGGCACTCAGCAACAACCAACCCCCAAACAAGGATTTAAACTGTAGGGGAGAAACAAAGAACACGGCCAAAACTTACAGCTTATTGACAACTTCCTTCAGGTCATTGGTCTGCACCTCCCGGGTCATGATCTCCATCATTTTCTTGCGGATCTGCCGGACCTGCTGGTGCTGGGCATAGGACGTCTTGCGGATTTGGTTGTTGCGCTTCTTGGTGAAGCCCACACAGAAGAGGCGCAGCAGGTACCCGTCTGTAGTCTTGACATCCACGTGGGCTTCAATCATTGTCTGGAAGAGGAAGCAGGGAGCATTTACCACCCCTGCAGCACAGGCTCCCCACCCCACAGGGTCCGATGCCGCTTCAAACGTGGCTAAAGGCACCGGCGCTTCCCTCCCTCCCCGAGGCACGCAGACCTTGTTTCTTACACACCTGCCATTTTTTGACCATGGAGCACATTTTGTCCCGTGTGAGGTCCATCCCATGGAAGTTGGTCAGACAGTTTTTGCCCTGAACATCCTCAGTGATCAGTTTAAATTTGCGGAAGGCAACCTCATCATTCTGCAGATCAGCCAGGCTCACTTCAAACACGCGGCCCTTCAGCCCGTCGGAGGCAATTTCTGTGCGATGGAACAGAATAAAACACCTTAGAGTGACGTTACAAGCACATCCTGCAAATCAGACTCTGAGCTCCCTCTGGAATCCCGTTCTCTGATGTTTTTTAATGGTGATCACAGAGCCAGCAAGGTTGGAAATTTCTCCATTTGGGAGGAATCCTTTCAAGGCAGCAGTACCAGGTGTGGGATATGAACAGCAGCATACAGCAGATCCCACCACGTGTAGCAATTTGGTTTGTTTCAAGCATAAAGGGGTTCCAGAGTGTTTGGAAATTATGAAGAGTAATTAGAAAACCAAACATGAAAAGTCACAAGTGCTCGGCAGAGATGAAGCAGCAATGAACAGCCCAGTACAATCATTTCACAGCTCCTCCTCCAACGAGGAACCATTTTAACAACACTGGCTGGTTCGCACTTCGTTTGCCAGTGACCCTCATTTGATTTGTTTCACATGTGACAGTTCTAACCAACAATCATCATCCTGACTTTGAGTGCAGCCAGCAGAGTATCATAAAGCTATTTAGCCACTCTGCATGGCTAAGCTTCCAAAAACAGGGTTACCTCTACCCAGACACCTCTGCATTCCTAACAGAGGGCTCCTCTTGCTAAGGTGTGCCAGACGATATAAAACCGAGTTCACCCTCCAGTGATACATCAGTGCTCACATGAAGTCAGCAATTCTGGCTCTAATCTTTACCCAAATCCTTTAAATTTCAGATATTCCAGTGTCTCGATGTGCTGGTCGTTATGATCCTTTTAGGACCAAGGTCTCCTGTGGCACTGTCCCACACCTCCCCCTGACAATCAGAACTACTGCTTCCTTCCTGAACTGCTCCCAACTCGCCAGGTTACCACAGGAGGAGCTCATCAGAAACTTCAGGCCCTTCCTTCCGTGGTTGGGCATTCTTGTACAAACAAGAACCCAGTGCACGAAATTCCTGCAGCTAAGCTCATTTATTGAAACCACTCGGTCAACTCAAAAAAAAAAAAATCCACTCAAATCACCCAACATTTTTAGCTTCCAAGCTCATAACAGTACAACCAAAACCCATTTTTCAGCAGTCTTTTATCCAAGAAGTTCTTAAACCGCTTGGAGCCAGCACACGGAGCAAACACAGTCCCCTGTACAGCACCCGCCCCAGCTACTCACTAGTCCCTTGAGTCCTGGTGACAAGCGTCTTCCCGATGTTCCGGATATTGAACATCGCCGGCGCTTTCACATCGTACCAGTCCTTCTTGGAGAAAGGGTCGACCCTTAAACCAAACGGAGAAGATTTTTTAACCGATTTTCTCAGGCCACCCCGCGCTGCAGCAAGACCTTCCTCTCCGACTGCCCGCCGCTGCTCCCGCCCCGCCGGGCCCACGCCCGCCCGCCTGACGCCATGACAGCACCGGCCCTGCTCCGGCCGGGCCGCCGCCGCCATCCACCCCGCATCCCCGGCATCCCGCCGCCGCGGCGCCCGCCCAGCGCCCCCGGGCACCGCCCGCCCTCGCCCCGGCGGCGCTCACACTTTCTTCTTGGCGCCCTTCTTGCCGCCCTTGGTGAGGCGCTTGTTCTTCCCGACCGCCATGGTCCGGCCCGCGCCGCGGAAAGGGCGGGCCGCGCCCGCTCCCGCGAGATTATACGAGAGCGGCGCTCGCGCGAGACCTGCGAGAACGGGGCCGCCTCCAGCGCCGGGAGCGGGGGCGGCCCGCCCGGGACGTACCACGGCGGGACGGAACCAACGGCGCGGGGGGGGCGGGGGGAGCCGCGGCACAGCCCGTGCTCGTGAGCGCCCCCGCCTGGAGCACTGCGGAACGCCCGGCCCGGCTCTCCCGATCCCTGCGGAACGCCCGGCCCGGCTCTCCCGGTCCCTAGGGAACACCCGGCTCGGCTCGGCTCTCCCGGTCCCTACGGAACTCCCGGCCCGGCTGTCCCGGTCCCTACGGAGCGCCCGGCCCGGCTGTCCCGGTCCCTGCGCCCCGGAAATGGGGATGCCCGAGTGGGGCCGCTGTGCGGGCGGGCAGAGCCACGGGGACGGGGTTCGGTGCACCGACTGTACCCCGGCAAAAGGCAGGTGCCGCCTCCTGCCCATTCGGATGTCTTCAAGCTGAATTATCTGTCCCCAGGCTGAATCTTGTCACCTTTTGTAAACGTAACTGATGTCGTCTGGTATTTGCTACAGTGGAAGTTGCTTACTGAAGAACTTTGTATTTCAAGTATTGCGTAAGAGTTCCGTCATACAAATAAATATACATCGAGAGGTGAGGAATATGCGTTAGACAGGAGGGCTTATTTAAATTTTACTGTATAGAAGATGTTACTTTTTACCCCATGTTGTGTTTGATTTGTCAAACCTCCACATTGCATGCTGTGCAGAATAAATAATATCTCTTTCCTAAACTAGACTCTGTGTTTAGAGAGCTCCTAAAATCTCCAGCTTTCCCAGGCCTTGGGGCACCGAGGGGACAACCAGAAGTTGGTGGTCTGGACTGCCACAAATGCCCCGGCCGATGGCTCCTCTCCCCACCACACAGGGCAGGAGGAGGCTCTGCTCAGCCCTCCTGCATGGGCAGGGATGGCACATGGAGAAGCTGTGCCCAGGATAGTGCCAGGCATCTGGGACCCCGCTGGACAAGAGGTGACCACAGGCTGTGGCTCACCAATGAGCCTCACAGCAGCCTCTGGCAAGGATGTGCCTGAGGCTGTGCCAGGTAGGATGGGATCCAGCACAGGTACCTGCACCATGCCCGCTAGACACAGCTGCTGCCAAGCATCCAGGCTTGTTCCTCCTCCTGTAGGCACCATCCCTTTTGCACCCACACCAGGACAGTGGAAAGCAGAGTGTCCAAGGGGTCATGGTGAGAGTCCCCATCCTGCTCCCATGCCCAGGAGCAGGGTGTTGAGAGTCAGCAGGGGGCTGTGCTGACCTTCCATGCCTGAGAGGCTTTGGCCAGGTGCCTGAGCTGTTCCCACTGTAGGGACTGTGTACCTTTGAGGGTTTCTTCAGAGGCTGTAGAAATGCCACCAGAGCCCAGGGCAGGACCGTCTGCACCTTCACTGTGGCCAGTCTTGCAAGTGTTACAGCTCTTTTGGGAAAGGTGCTGCCCAGGACCTCATTCTCTCTTTGCCACTTCCCATCAGAGTCTCTCTGACGTCTTTGAAGAGGAGGATGGAGACCACTTGCACCCACTCGTGACAGCCTCTCCTGGGCACTCCATGCCTCTCCCCCTGGAGGGGACATGCTTTCCTTGGGGCTCCATTAGGATGGTCAAGGGAAAGGAGTATTTGGTGGGCTCAGGCTGGCTGCTGGCTCTTTGCTTGTCTCTGCATCAATGGAGCAGCTGGGAGCATGGGATGTAGCAGTGAGGAAAATGCATCCTGGCACTTCCCAGGAGTATGAATTTGCCTGTAAGAGGACACAGGGGAAAGGAACACATAGGGCCCTTAGCACTGCAGAAGAGCCATGGATGTGCCACACCTTTTAAGGGTTGTAGGAACATCTGCCAGCTGCCCCAGAGGTGATGGTGACGTCCTGCCCGCCACCAGGGAACCACGTATCTTGCCCTGCCACCCAAAAGGACCCAGGTATCCTGCCTTTCATGGGACAGGTGGCCAAGGCCAGAGTGGGCAGGGGCCACCCGAGGGGATGCACGCAGACAGTCATGTGGTTCGTTAATGACTACCTAATGACCTTGGGGGCCATGAGGGTGAGTGGGGCCTCCTGGACACCTGGCTCCCCCCAGACGTCCACTGGACCTTGCTCTTTACCCTGCCCCTCCTCCTGGATCCTTGCCCATTGGGCACAGCTGTGGCCAGTATAAAAGAGGTGCAGAGGAGTGGGAGGGATCCTGGAGACCCTGAGGCCATAAGGGAAACTGAGGCGCGCACACAGGTGTGGGTGAAGGGCGCATCGGGGACCAGAATGTCTGTGGGAGGGGTCTGTGAGGAACCCAAGCATCCAGTGGGGAAGGGAGGCTGTGTATGGCATCCGGCTGTGGGGGCACGGGGTGGATCTAAAGGGGAGCCAGGGGTCTGAGGAGCAGGTAGGGGGTGTTCCATGGCGGAGTGAGGCTTNACCCCGCCACGGGGTTCCACAGCACGCCGAGCGCCCTGAGCCTCACGGCCTGCCGCCTGCGCGGCGGGGACACGCGGCCGCCCTGCGCCTACCGCGCCCGCCAGGCGCAGCAGCACGTGCGCGTGGCCTGCCGCGACGGGCTGCCCGTGCACCTGGCGGGCACCTACACGGCCCCGCAGTGAGGCCTGGCACGGCGCTCCCATGGGCCCCCGGCGCGGATCCTCCCTCCCTTCAGGCGCTCTGCTAGTGCTGGCAATAAAGGAGGTGTCAGAAGCCTGGGCTCCAGCATCAGCTTCTGGGGGGTCCCTGTGTGTGATCATACCCCTCCCTGGTGCCCCCTGAGCCCCTTGGGTGATCCCAACCCTGTCCAAGCTGTATTTGGCGCCCATGTGCTTTATAAATCCCCGGGTTTTTCCAGCCTCCTGGGTGTCCCATAGCCCCCTGGGGTGTCTGTGCCCTCTCCCCTTTCTTGGGTGTCCCACTCCCACAGGTGCCCCATAACCACCACCACCCTCCCAGCCCAAGGCCCACCAATCTCCTGGATGTATACCCAGCCCTCTCCCCAGTGTCCTGACCATCTGGGTACCACATTGCTTACCTGGATAGCCCCTGACTCTCACAGGGTTTCCCAACCTCTCACATGCCTTATAACCCCCCTGGGTACCCCCAAATTCCCCCATGTCTGCTCCATAAACTGTCAGATGCCCCATCTCCCATGCCTCTGACCCTGTCTGTGACCTTTCTGGGGCTGAGGCTGCTCCACCTTGGGGCCCCCACAGGACCGAGCCCCGGCTGGGCCACACAGAGCCCTGAGCCACCATCCCACACACACTGAACACAACACACACACAATGCACACAAAACCTGCACTGGGCACACAGCGTGCAGCCACACTCACAACACAAAGCATTCAACACTCACAGCCCTGCTCCTAGCACAGCACACAGCATTAGCACACACAGGACACACATGCCAGCACATACACACAGTATGCACACACATACAGAAGCTGTGTTCCTGGTCTCGATGGGATTTCACAATTTCAGCTGGTGTTCATCACCTCTTGTCCTTCATTCTCCCTGTCAGTACTTACCAGTACACTAACAAGCTCCCCCTGTCTGAGCCTTCTCTTCTCCAGGCTGAACAGTCCCTGCTCTCTTAGTTCCTGCTCTGATCAGACATGCTCCAGTCCCTTCATCCTCATCAATTCCTTGCTGGACTCTCTCCAGTATGTCCATGTCTCTCACATACTGGGGAGTCCACCACTGGATCCAGGACTCCAGGTGTGTCTCAGTGGTGCTGAGCAGAGGAGCAGGATCACCTCCCTGCACGTGCTGGCAGCACTCTGCCTAATGCAGCTCAGTAGGCAGGGGGACCCCTTTGCTCTGGTCCTATTGCTGTGGGAGCCCTGAGAAGTCCCATGGGACTGCTGACATCCAGGAGCTGTGCTGCTACAAAAAGGCAGCCCAAATGCATCCAGAAAGTGTAGCTGAGGAGGAAAAGGAGCACAGAAAATGGTCTTCCCAATCCTTTTCCTCTCTCCCCAGGATACCTCTTGCTCATGTGCCTCAAGTAACTCAGGTGCTCCTTTTCTGAAATTCAGGTGAAAGGCATTTTGAGGGCCATCCATGGACTGGTGAGCTCNGGAGCAGGTAGGGGGTGTTCCATGGCGGAGTGAGGCTTCTGGGGAGTGCATAACTTTAGGGGACCCATGTATCCAGGCGAGATCCACAGCTGCTGCCAAGCATCCAGGCTGTTCAGAGATGGGCCCCCAGGCATTGGGAAGGGATTTGTATGCGACCCAGGGATTTGGGAGGGGGAATCTGTAGAATAACCAAGCACCCAGGGTGGGATTTCCAGTCGGGAGCCCAGAGGTCCAGATGACCGTAACCCCACCTTCCCCAGGCGTCCATGGCGGGCTGGGTGCTGTGCACGACCCTGGTGCTGGCGGCACTGGCGGGGGCGACGGGCGAGACCCGCTACGACAAGTTCCTGCGGCAGCACGTGGACAACCCCCGGACGTCCACGCTGGCGGCGCATCGCTACTGCGAGACCATGCTGGCGCGGCGGCGCGTGACGGCCCCGGGCAGGCCCTGCAAGCCCTCCAACACCTTCGTGCACGCCCCGGCCGCGGAGCTGGTGGCCGCCTGCTCCCAGGCGCCCGACCCCGCCACGGGGTTCCACAGCACGCCGAGCGCCCTGAGCCTCACGGCCTGCCGCCTGCGCGGCGGGGACACGCGGCCGCCCTGCGCCTACCGCGCCCGCCAGGCGCAGCAGCACGTGCGCGTGGCCTGCCGCGACGGGCTGCCCGTGCACCTGGCGGGCACCTACACGGCCCCGCAGTGAGGCCTGGCACGGCGCTCCCATGGGCCCCCGGCGCGGATCCTCCCTCCCTTCAGGCGCTCTGCTAGTGCTGGCAATAAAGGAGGTGTCAGAAGCCTGGGCTCCAGCATCAGCTTCTGGGGGGTCCCTGTGTGTGATCATACCCCTCCCTGGTGCCCCCTGAGCCCCTTGGGTGATCCCAACCCTGTCCAAGCTGTATTTGGCGCCCATGTGCTTTATAAATCCCCGGGTTTTTCCAGCCTCCTGGGTGTCCCATAGCCCCCTGGGGTGTCTGTGCCCTCTCCCCTTTCTTGGGTGTCCCACTCCCACAGGTGCCCCATAACCACCACCACCCTCCCAGCCCAAGGCCCACCAATCTCCTGGATGTATACCCAGCCCTCTCCCCAGCGTCCTGACCATCTGGGTACCACATTGCTTACCTGGATAGCCCCTGACTCTCACAGGGTTTCCCAACCTCCCACATGCCTTATAACCCCCCTGGGTACCCCCAAATTCCCCCATGTCTGCTCCATAAACTGTCAGATGCCCCATCTCCCATGCCTCTGACCCTGTCTGTGACCTTTCTGGGGCTGAGGCTGCTCCACCTTGGGGCCCGCACAGGACCGAGCCCCGGCTGGGCCACACAGAGCCCTGAGCCACCATCCCACACACACTGAACACAACACACACACAATGCACACAAAACCTGCACTGGGCACACAGCGTGCAGCCACACTCACAACACAAAGCATTCAACACTCACAGCCCTGCTCCTAGCACAGCACACAGCATTAGCACACACAGGACACACATGCCAGCACATACACACAGTATGCACACACATACAGAAGCTGTGTTCCTGGTCTCGATGGGATTTCACAATTTCAGCTGGTGTTCATCACCTCTTGTCCTTCATTCTCCCTGTCAGTACTTACCAGTACACTTACAAGCTCCCCCTGTCTGAGCCTTCTCTTCTCCAGGCTGAACAGTCCCTGCTCTCTTAGTTCCTGCTCTGATCAGACATGCTCCAGTCCCTTCATCCTCATCAATTCCTTGCTGGACTCTCTCCAGTATGTCCATATCTCTCACATACTGGGGAGTCCACCACTGGATCCAGGACTCCAGGTGTGTCTCAGTGGTGCTGAGCAGAGGAGCAGGATCACCTCCCTGCACGTGCTGGCAGCACTCTGCCTAATGCAGCTCAGTAGGCAGGGGGACCCCTTTGCTCTGGTCCTATTGCTGTGGGAGCCCTGAGAAGTCCCATGGGACTGCTGACATCCAGGAGCTGTGCTGCTACAAAAAGGCAGCCCAAATGCATCCAGAAAGTGTAGCTGAGGAGGAAAAGGAGCACAGAAAATGGTCTTCCCAATCCTTTTCCTCTCTCCCCAGGATACCTCTTGCTCATGTGCCTCAAGTAACTCAGGTGCTCCTTTTCTGAAATTCAGGTGAAAGGCATTTTGAGGGCCATCCATGGACTGGTGAGCTCCACCAAGGCCCAGTGAGGGGAGAACTGCTCTTTGTGCACTGGGAAGGAATTAGGGCATTTCAAAGGTATTTGGGGCATTTCTGGACCAGCAACTTACAGCAGACTCACTTCTCCACCCTGCTCACTCCTGGCCATGGGAGGAGCTGACTGCCTCAGGAGGGAATACCCGGGGTCTCTGCAAGTACAAGGGTTTGATCTCTGCTTCTTGATACCTTGGTTCTCCAGGACTTGGAGGAGGATTCCATCTCTCCACTTGTTCTCTGGTAGCTGAGATCATCCTGGCAGTGACAGAGAAAAATATCATCACTGTGATTTACCCTGCAAGCTTTGCACTAAAGGCTCTGAAGTGCATGGGAGAGGTGGCACCCATCCTGGGGACACAGCTCTGAGCTGCAGTCCCAAAACAGCAATGCCATTTCTGGGATGCCCAGCATGCTGCAGCTACCTGAGTCTGCTGGAAAGTCTGGATGATTCCTGGCATCTCCCATTTGATGGCAGGGCAGCTCCACCACTTCAGCACATCCCATCCCATTATTGCACTGTTGGTTCACTCTGCTGTGTTTTCCCCTAAGACACAGCTCTGTTTCTTCAGCATATGTTTGTGTCTGTTCTTTGTGAAGGCTAAAGGGAAAAAAATAGCCACAAAGGAATCAGGATATCCAGAGGGTTGTGTGGCCTTTGCCACAAGCAGCAGTGGGCTATTTACAGGCAGTGGTCAGCAAATTTGTAATGGTAGCAAGCAGCAAAAAGCCAGGGAGTGACTGCTACCTGAAAATAAAGGAAGGAATTTTGCAATACAATGTTTTAATAAATCAGTGCATTTATTTCCTAAATGGTTCCTCATTTAGGTACTTTCATGTCCTGCCTAACGCAGTCAAATGTAAAGTTGTGAGGTTTGTGGTTGATTCTGCTTTGTAACACAGAAACTGATCATCTCTGCTTTGTGGGTGGGAGTTAAGCAGCTTTCCTAAGGTCACAGAAAAGTCTGAGAGGAGCTCAGTTCAGACCTCCTCAGCCCTATTTAACAGCCTCCCTTCCCATTTATGTGCTTTTTTTTTCCTGAAGGAAAAAAAGATGCGACCAAAAATGTTTCAAGAACAGCACTATATGCCTATAACTTGTCTCTGAGTCATATCTGCTTGACTTTCATGCCCAGACTTTGCTTTGACAGTGGTCAGCCTGCTCTGCTCACTCACTCTACTATCAAACAATTATTTCTTTCACCAGAAACTGGCTGTTGCTTGTTTAGCACAGGGAAATGAAACAAATAATGCTGAATCACGCACTTCTTTATGGCTCACAAGCTTCCACTGCCCAGCCTTTGATGATATAAGATGAGAGGCATGAGCAGTGTGTCAATATTTCCAGTGCTACTGTGGAAATTTGTTCCTGCTCCTTGAAAAGCAAGGGCATTTTTTCCAGAACCATAGCAGAGAATTGCTTAAGCAGGCACTGCAAAGACCTTCAGAAGTATTTACTCAGCAAAGTCATATATCAGCTCCATGGGTTTGGCAGAACAAGTCCTGTGAAACCAGGCTGTTGCTGCATGCCATGCATGCCAAAATTGACATGGAAAAAGCTTCTTTCCAGCGTATTGCTTGCTCTTAGAATACACTCTGCACGAATACAGCAAAATACAAGACAGCTTCTGTGCAGCACATCCACCTTTCTTGTGTGCTTGGACCACTGGGAAAGGGGCTGCCAGGCTGCCTGGGGGCAGCATGAGAGTAGAAAACACCCCTTTCCCCCTCCAGCAGTACCTCTGAGATCCCGGGGTCTGTGCTGCTCCTCCAGCCACTGCTCCCCAGCACTGTCCCTATGGCACATGGACCTCAAGCTGAGTTCCCCATCACACATATCCTGCAATCCTCCTCCCCCTGACTGGGTGACACACTTGGCCCCCAGGGTGCAGGGTGATCCGTGTCCCCTGCCACACAGGGAATGATCCACCCACTCCACCATTCTTGTCTCCATGCCCAGGAACCTCTTCCTGGGCATGTCCTCATGCCCAGGAAGAGGTTCCTGGGCATGGGGACAAGAATGCCTGCTAGGAAAAGGGGAGCTGCTGCTCATGGCATGGTGGGGACAGCAAAAACGAGGGGAGCATAAGACAGCAAAGTCCTCAAACTCAGCTGTGGCACTCAGCTGAGGCTTAGGTGTCACTTTCCCCACAGCAGCTACACATCAGAAATCCTGATGCATTTCTCCAGTTCAAGCATTGAACCCAAGACCTAAAACCTAGGCTGGAGAAGAAGCATGAGCTACCACAGGGGAAGTACCAGGAAAGCCGGGAGCTAAGAACTTCTGTTTATATGAGACCAAGAGGCCACCCACTCAATCCAAGAAAAATGTAGCTGAAAAATACTATTGTTGGCCTCTGGTCTGCTGGGAATGCTGCAGCAAGGTGCCGGGACCAACACCAGAACCAGACTCAAGTGCTCAAACTTCAGGTAAAGAGTGTTGATCAAGTTAGCATCTCACACCATGCAGGCCCTGTGCCAATATCTGTAACAGTGTTTGTCACTAAACTGAAACTCAGCATGCAAAATGGATCCTGTCTCATATTTTGTGGGCTGGTTGAATGTTTGGCTACCTCTTGAGTCCCACTGAGTACCCAGCTAAAGGTTTGCAAGCCACTTGCCTTGCAAATTTTCTCCCCCTTCCCAGCACAACATGGATCTGTCATGGCCGGTCCCTGTATCCTTCAGTGCTCTCCTGCAGAGCTGCCACCAACCAACCTCTTCCCTACATTCCTGCTTAGAAACTGAGTCAGCTCTTCATCTTATCTCAGGAAAACATGCTGGGCTCCTTCAGACAGGTTCTCCAGCTCTTTCATCACTCTGCTGGCCCATGTGAGACCACATCCAGCAAGTCAGAGCCAGACCTTCCAGAGTGTGCCCAGGATGATCCTTGTGCCCAGGATGATCCATGGGATGGACCGTGGTTCCCAAGCCACAAGGCTCCCGCTATCTGTACCAGAGGGAAGTGGACCCAAAAGTCAGATGCAAAAAAGCCAATGTGTAAAAAATTCCCAGCGGTCGCAGTTGGAGCCATCCCACATTCTTCCAGCAGGCAGGGACGTGCACAGCCTCCTCCCTAAGGGGATCAGGGGAAATTCATTGCAAATGGGTGCCCAGCCAAGGAACTATCCCCTCCCATCAGCAGCAACAATAGCCAAACAGATTTTTTAAAAGAAAGATCCAGGTGAGAAGCCTGGAAAGGATTCACAGAAAGTACATAAAGTGTCAAGAAAACCTGGGGAATTAAAATTCCCCAGAAGACCAGGCTGTGTCTGGAAGTGAATCAAGGCTGGAGGAAGGTGCTCATGAATGTCTCCCTGTTAGAGCTGGGAGGTGGGTAGCTCAGTTAATGACAACCTGTCTCAGATAAGCTGATGATGGGCTCTCTCCAAATGTCCCAAACTTACTGCTTCTCCAAGGGCTGCAGAACTGATGTCAGGAGCAGGGCACTCATCTCTGCCTCATGTTGGGATGGAAAAGTAAAAGAAGCTCACAACCGCTAAAAAATCTTTTTTTCTCAGCAGCACTGCCTCTCTCCCAAACTGTGTCTGCTCTATGTCTGGATGGAGGGAGAGGGGCTGAAGGGAGGCAGGCCAGTTTCTCCACCTTTCATTGTGCTGCTCCTGCATCCCATCTGTTGGAGAAACGTGTTTGCAGTGCACCCAGCCCTATGCATTTCTAATTCAAAGACCAGCAGCAATAAGACCCTGCCAGCCTGTAGTGCCCTCAGCCTTTCATGTGCCAGCTCATCTCTTGATAAAGGAGTTAAATAAATGTTAGACAGAAGGGACAGGTGAATTAGCAGGCGAAGGGAGGGAGCTGGAGAGATGGGGAAAGCAAAGCAACCTGGCCCTGACTTTCCCCCCAAGGCCTTGGAGGTGAATTGGGGGTTTTCCATTTCATTAGCTTTACAAGGGGTAATTCCCAGCATCATTCTCATGAACAGACCCACCCTGAGCTCCCTCTCACCCCTTCACATCCAACAGTGGTGCTCCACTACAGCTGCATCACTACACAGGAAAGCCAGGCTGTATTAGTATCTAATTTAGTAACAGGCAGCTGACACTGAACTGCTCACAGAGAAAAAAAGAACTGATACACAGAAACAAGCAGTAATTTTTGTTTTGAAAGGGAAAAGCAAAATGGATGCCAAAACTCACAAAAGAGGTGAATTTGAAAGCCCCGGGCTCTCCCTTGCAAATGAGCATTATGTGAACTGCCCTTGCTCCTGAAGAGAACCAGCCACCCATTCATCTCTGCTTCCCACTCCACAGTGTGGTGTTGTTCCTGGGCAAAAAGGCTCTGGTGCTTTGGGACAGGTGGGGATTGGAGGACTGTCCCATAGGCACAGAAAGCAACTCAGTACAGTGAGTTCATTAGGAACATGCACACACGCAGGCAGGAGTTTATTAGTCCACATTTACCATACCAAAAACCAAAAATCCCCCAAAATAGGGGTAGGTTCCTAGTTCTGCCTGCTCGCAAACTAACAGTGCTGAGGATACTAAACATGCCATGTGCACTCTGACTGCAGTGCGGGACAGGAGCTGAACGTGCATCCACAGCTGAGCTTCAAGCCTCTCACGTATGAAAGGGCTGTGTACCTTTAGCCACAAGGCAGTCAGGAGCCCTCAGCTGCCTCCGAGACACATCCAAGGTCAGAGCAGCTGCAGCAGTTTTAATGTGTGCAAGAGGGAGGCTGGCTCAGCAGATGCTAAGTACTGGCAGCACAGCCAGTCCTCCAGTTCAACGCTCCGCTCCGTGTCCACGGCCCTCTCTGCAAACTTCATCATGAGCAGGGCACGCTTCATGTCCACCCAGTTCTGCAGCACCTGGCGCAGGGTTTCCTCATGGCTGAGGGGCTGCTCCATGAGGTCCTTTCGGGGCCCCCAAAGCAGACACTGCAGCATCCGCTTGGCCTCGGTGATCCGCACACGCTTGATGGGATCTGCTTCCAGTAGTAGGTGGGCCAGCTGCTGGAGTCCCCGGGAGTAGATGGACAGGCTGGGTAGAGCAGGGAGGTCCTCAGGGCTGTACTCCTGCTCCCTGAGGTGCACCTTCTCCTCAAAGGGGTTGGGCTGGTGCAGCAGTTCATAGATGAGAATACCAGTCTGAAACTCATCAAACTTCTTGTACTGAGAAGCCGACACAATCTCCGGGGCCAGCCGGGCCTGGCTCTTCTTCAGCTTGGAGTCTCCAGTTCCAGTCTTCTGTTTAGCTTTCAAAAAATTGCTGATGATGAGGCGGGGCAAGTGTTTGTCATCTTTGGCTTTCACACAGCTCATGGGGGGCTTGCAGGGCACAAGCAGGAGGTTCTCCAGGCACAGGTCACGATGGATGATGCCATGCTCTTTGAGATGCTCCAAGCCATTGCAGAGCTGGAGGAGCAGGAAGCAAACGCGACGTTCGTACAGCTCCGGCTTGGCGTGGTGGAGCATCACCGAGTCCCTCACGAAGTCGGCGGTGGTCTGGCTCGGCACCTCGCGGGTGATGACCACCACACAGTCGTGCTCGCTGGCAGCGCGGGAGGGATGGAAGCCATCTCCAGGCATGCTCTTCCCCACATCTGAGGCCAGCAGCATGCTGGAGGGGACGGAGGCCACAAAATGCCCACAGTCCTGCTGGATGTTGAAGTGAACTGGCACTGCAGGGCTGCAGTATGAAGCAGCTACCTTGGACTCCGGGGTTTTACAAATCTGTGAAGAGAGACCAAAAGAAAAGTCTCATCAGCCAGTGACATCATCAGACAGAGACAGGGCAGAGACCAGAAGCTGAGGGGTGGGATGCTAAGCTGTGATTTGCAGATGCTCCAGAAGACAACAGCAGAAGCAGGTCTGTGCATTGGTCCCTTAAGCACTTTGAATTGTCTCCTGATTTGAGGATTGTTTTTGGCCTGCAACAGCCCAACCTTAGCCACCAGATGTCTGGGTTGCATTTCTGGGCACGCTTCCTTTACCAGGCAATGCCCAGTAAGTGGAGGAAAGGAGGACAGTAGTCCTACCGTGAATAACTTCTGAGGATTTTGTTTCATTGCCAACAGAAGCAACATATCTTTTACATCACAGATATCATTGAGATAAACTGCAACCCAAGAGACATTCCTGGAGGGAGAAAAGCAGAGCTTGTGGCAGAAGACATGCTGTCTCCATCTCTGGAGAAAGTTAACACTCCTGGATGAGGCCCCATTCAATGTGAGGCGACTGTGAGCAATAGTGCTGTTTGTGGTGAGGGGTGGACAGAAGCCTCCAGCATTTTCTTCCCACCTGATCCTTCTCTGGTCCCAAGCCCTGGAGCCACTTTCACATCCTCCTCAACCATTCTCCTTCTGTGTGTCAGCAGCTGCTCTCAAGCCCCTGATCAATGGCTGAGGGAAACCAGCAATAAGCTGTACTCCTCGGTGCAGGCAAAAAAAAATCCACCAAAGAGAAAATGGGAACTTACAACAGGCCTAGAAAGAAGTGAAAGTGCAGCAAACTCTCGGGAGAAAAATGCATTTTATAGTCCGGATTCTCTTTAACCTACATGACTTCTATCTTCATTTTCTTCCCTATTTTAGCTTTATACTGCATTAGAGACTCAAAGCCAGATTTATTATAGGAGTATCCATTAGCTTATGGGGCCTTCTGGCATTTCTATTATACTTTTTTCCCCCTTTATTTAGCAATGTGTTTATATGTCATCCACAGGAGAAAGCAACAGGCTGAAACTCAGCATAAAAGGTTTCAAAGCCTGGAGCGTGCCAGTGCCAGTCACAGCATGCGTGCAAAACCAGACAAGAAATCAATTTTGCCTCTGAGTTAAAATATTCACAAGAATAGAGAGGAGCTGAAGAAGAGGGCTGCTTTTGTATTCCTCTAGCAAGGGTTTGAATCTAGGCATTTACAGATAATTCACTCAGATGAGACAAAACTGTGGAGATGGGGCATTTCAAATCCCTATTGTCCTCTCTTTTCTAAACAAAAATACCCTGCCCTGGCTTATTTGTGGAAAGACAAGCTTTGGAGAGCTAGGCAGAATGCAGATGAATGCAGTGGGACCCACGATGACGCAGGAGGTCCCCAAATGCAGAGCAGGCCTTCCAGCCCTCTGGCTAACAAACCTGCTTGTTCCTCCTCCCAAAGGAAAGTAATGTAAAGCATAGGAAAGGGAGGGAATTCCTGGCAAGAGAGAAGTCTCTGGAAGAACAACTACAGCCAAATGAATACAGGGAAATTTTCCCCATCCAGCCATTCTTCTTGACTTTGGCTGCACCAGAGGCATCCTCCCTGCTGAAAGCTCTAAGTAGGAGCCTGAGCTGGCTTAGTCACACACCTCTAGTGGAGAAAGAAGCCAAGGCATGGAGCATATCTTGGCTTAATTCCTCTAAAGCCATTTCCAAACTGTTTTATACATAGTCATGTCTGTCTGTGCACAGCTCAGACTCTGGCTTCTGCTTCTCAATAGGCTCCTTGGCTCAAGTCTGATCCTCTGCCAATTTTGAGCTCTCCAAGTCTAATTTTAACTACAGGTCTGTGATCTCTTTCATGTCAAAAAATCTATACCAGAAGCCAGGAGGGGCAACTAGGGATCAGCCAATTGAATTGTTTCACAATTATTCATTCCCTACTTTGGCTGCCAAAGGGATGGTGGCACACAGGAATCGTATCCATGCACATGGATAAACACATACACAACATCACTATGCTGGCACAGAGTATGGCCTCGTTGCAGCGGCTTTGACTTTGTTAAGACGCTCTGCAGTGTACCTAGGGCACAGAGTAAGCCCACTTCACACACAGGGACACAAGTGCAGTCCTGTCAAGAGGCTGAAATGTGCTGTTTCTGCCTTGGCAGGAATTCATGCACTACAGCCATAGAGCTGAGCTACTGAACCCCACCTAGCATGGCAGGCAAAAGCAAAGGTGTGGGTGTGCCACAGGGAACTGCACATTGAAAAGGAGCACAACGGTTCTTAAGCTTCAGGAAGAAAGTTGTGATGGATTTAGGTATAATACACAAGAAAAGCTGTGGCTCTGAGTGCTGGACTAAGGGTATTGGTGCAAGATCTCATCTAATTCGATTCTGGTTATTTACAGCTCCCCTGTTGGGTTGACTGTACTTCCTTTAGGATATGAACTGGCTTTTAAGCTACCACTTAACTAGAACACCCCTTAGGGATGTTTTAAAACATTCTAAAACAACCCTTAGAGTTCATAATGGTGGAAACTATTCAGCAGAGATTTTTTTTTCTTTTTTATTCCTTCCTTAATGCATCTCTGACAGTGCTTTTTTGGGAATTACTTTAGGCTTTGAAAACAACCTGAGGAATAAGCAGCAGTGAGATGTCCCCAGTGTTAAGTCAGAAGGGAAATTAAAATCTCTGTATTCAAGTAGCAACATCGATCAAGAACCCAAAATCCACAGGATGTCCATGGAACCGGTTGGATAAGCTTACTTATCCAGGTTTCAAAGAGCTGAACTATTGCACCTCAAGTTTCCATTTCAAGACATGTATTCCGTGGAGTTACAGGAAAATATTTCAGACCTGACCTTACACAGCATGTCTGGGTCAGCCTCGCATTGTTTAATTGGGATCTGCAAAATCTTACTGTCTGTACTTTCAAGATCATATAAGCACTCAGTATCTGGGTCAGAGCTTCCACTTAAAAGGCAGGCAGAGGCAAAAATGCTGTCTTTTGAGCAGCCTTTCATCAGCTTGTGTCATCAGAGGCGAATGCCTCTGAGTTTACAACAGAGTATTTGCACAAAGATGTTTTCAGAGACAGAAAATGGTTTCAGGGGTTTCAGCCCCCTTCAGCAATAAGCTAAATCTGACTGGCATTTGTTACAATGAAAACTCCTTCTCCAAATTAATCTTTGCAAGCAGGAAGGGGAAAGGGGCAATTTTGGAAGGGGTTTTGCTTGCCTAACTTCACCTGTGAGAAATGCAAGCAGAGAAAACAAGACCTTGTATGAGACGCCGTGTGCTGCTAGTGCACACATCTCCACCTAGAAGATGGAGATAAGCCTGGACACCTCCTGGCTGTGGACTTACCTTCACAGCATAGGTAGTAGAAGGGTCCTTGGAGCAAGTGGCACAGTAATAAATGGCGTCCCCCGAGTCGCAGCAGGGCTTGTTGCACGTCAGCTTGAAGAGCGACCAGTTGTTCTCGCTGAAGTGCAGCTCGTTCTTCTGCTCCCGCATGAAGCAGTCCTCGCACTTGGCGACCAGGCGGCGCAGGGACTCGGCGTACAGGGCCCCCAGCTTGCTGTACACCCCCTCCTTGCTGTCGATGTTGCTCAGGAGGTTGTGGAGGCTGGAGGCCGAGGACACCTGGCTGGACACACTGAGCTGCGAGGAGGAGAGGGACTGGAGGTTTCTGCTGGGCCCGCAAGCCCCTGTGCTCTTACCAGTGCTTGAGCCCCAGTAGCTGTTTCCTTTGGAGCTTTTCTGCAGGGACTCGGAGGAGGAGAAGGCACCAGGGCGGGCCCCCAGGCTGGCTGGGTGGATGAAGGGAGGCTCCTCTCGGAGGCACATATTGCTCTCAGAATGGCTGACATTCAGCCTGGGGCTGGCAGCACCAGCTGCTTTGCCTGAAGATGCCTGTCCCCCAAAAAAGCCATCTGGAGAAGACACAGTTCTGATCACTGTCTTCTTCTGGGGCAGAGGTGGAGGGCAGCTGGGGGCAGAGGAGGGACCATCCTCAGTGGAGACAGGAAGGAAAGGGACAGAGGGAAACACTTGGCTCTCAGCTGGAGGGGGCGAGTGGTTCGGCTCAGATGAGTGTCCTAGGAGACAGCAAGACACAAGAAGATGCCATGAGTGGCCCTTGCAGGCTGAGAGCACAGGTCCTTCTCCATATCCCTACCACCCCCAGGGCCCTGGCTGGGAAGAAAAGCAGCAAGCCAAGTTACACCTGAACCCAGTTCATAGTCTTCAGCGATTCACAACTGCAAAGTTTCAGTGGAGGGGTTAGGGATTTAATCCAGTTTAACAGAGCAGGTTTGCAAAGCAGGCTGCAACCAGCCATCCAGAGAAATGCACTTCCCCACCCTTGAAACCACTCCCCTATGAACTGCATATACAGTAGTAAAAAGGTAGTAGAGGGTAAATATTTAAGCTGTGATGTCATCCACAGGGAGGTAAGAATGAAGCACTTGATACAAGGACAATCTTTTAAACACAGGCTCTCTCACCTGGGAGCTGCCACCCAGTGCTTCAGCAGCAGGGCATGATAAGGAGAGAGTGACTCATGGCACACAGCTCCAGCTCTCTGGCTGTACTGGAGCACTCCAAGTACATCAAACCTTTCTCTCTGCTTCACACTGGGGAAGGGTTGCTGAGCAAGCCTGGGATTTTGGCAATTTCCATCTTACTGAAAAAAATCTGGCCTTCCCCCCACGGCCAATTTCCCAGCTTATTCTTTGCTCAGAGGGCAGGCTGGCCCCACTACGTAGCACTAAACCCCAAGCAGCTCCACATGCCAACTGCACATGGATCGGGTTGGGATGGCTGGCTCATTTTGGGCAGCCATAGCAGCTGCTTTCCTACCCAAGCCAGGCTGGAGATGGGTAATACACTTAGATGCCATGAAAGAAGTGGGACATTAAAAAAAAGGAGAGAAAGGTGATCTGACATTGAAATAAAGAGCAATAATTTTAGGTCATAGAGACAGAACATGTGAGGAGTGGAGGGGAAATTAAAAGAACAGAGACAATAATCCAAGGGAATTTATCTATGCCACTTAAATGAGAAACTGGACTCTGCTAACAACTCACATGCAAGTGTAAACCTTGAAAGGTGAAAGGTGGGGTTTTGTTCCAAGCAAATAGCAAATAGTTTAGCAGATAGCAGGATCTATTGCTTTCTTTAAATCTATCTTCCAAAGCTGCAAAGTGGTAGCAAACGATCCTTCCTCCTCACAAAGCTGCTGCTGAGGGTTCAGCTGCCAGCAGGCACTTCCTCACAGCAGCTTTCTGCCTGCTCCAGAGCAAAGCCCTGGGGCACTTTCCTCGTCAGCCCGCAGAAGGCACTTGTCTCCTCACAGCCCAAGTGACTCACCAGCAATCACGTACAACCTCCAAGTGCAGGGGCTCAGGTCCCTGAGCTCCCAGCCTGTCCTGGCGTGTCACTTGCAGGTTTGCACCAGTTGTGCTAGAGCAGCCATCCCTATTAGCTGTTCCACCACCTGAGACCACAGGAGGCGAGGGCAGATTCCCTGGTTCTCAGCTACCAGAGTGGATGCTGGCAACCATCTGGCCCCATCCCTCCTCACCAGACTGTGGTAGCACTGGTTAACTTTCATTTGTCTCCTCCAGTGCCAAGGCTCTCTGTATGCACCTCCTGTAATCTATCCCATCACACCAACATCACCAAGGGACACCTCAGGAATGAGCAGCACTGATTTCAGCTTCTGCAGGTTTGTCTCCCACGCAAAGCTGTTTCAACAGCCCATTTCTGACAACATGCTCAGAAACAGCTCTGTAGCAATGTGAATCGGCACATGTCTCTTTTGCCCCAGTGCTTGGGTGCTGAACTATCTGACTCCTGTTGGACCCTTGCCCCAGGTGTGTGCCTGTATTGTACACCCAGTTGCCCAGCATGTGACTGCTCTCCACTTTCAGCTAAGAAATACCTGCCTTAACAACTGAGATTCATGCCCCAAGCTTTAGTGAAAACTCACACATCTGTATCATATTCTAATGGGTCCACAGGAAAGATTCTCTCCATTAAAACCCTGTCAAAAGCCACAGGCAGGGATCATTTAGCATGGCACCTCTTGCCACTTCCATCCACGGGGCTTTGACAGAGAATAGAGCCAAGAGAAATTCTTCAGTGTGTAGTCCTTGAGTACCTCTCCAGAGGCATCTCTGCCAGGACATGCAGCTGAATCCCTGTTTCAAGAGACAAGATTTACTTGAGAGAGTCTTAGGAAACAAACGTCAGCACTGGAATCTTTGGCAACCGGTCCACATGCCTAGCCCACAAATGCCAAACTGCTCTTAAGTTTTTTTTATATGCTGCTGGGCTCTGCCCCAAGCAGAGGGTAATGAATTAACCTCTTTCACAACTCTCCTAACAGTGCTCTGCACCTTCAGCAAGGAGTCCTTCTGCATGTCAAGGCCTTAAAAGCTCCCCTCCACTTCATATTTTAACATCTGACAGCATAGCCAATTAATTTGAGCTCACTTCACTCAGTGACTGACTGCACAGCTTCTTGCTTGCATCAGCAAGACAAACTGTATTTGAGTGTTCATTTAAAAACTCATCTTTCCCATGATGAGTTTAAACAGTTGCTTCTGTTAGTGAAGGCAGAGAAATCCTCTTGTTCCTATCATTTTTGACAGCAAAATGCTTCTGTGCCTAGCAAGTAAAGATCCAACATATGTGAGTTTTTCTTACCCCTGTACAATTTCCTGGCAAGGTCTCACTCTCAGACTCCAAGTTAGTGGTGGAAAAACAGAGTTTCCAGAGCTCTGGCTCTTAATTTTATTGCTGCACATTGTTGCTCTTGGAAAGACAGAACTTCCACTACTTGAAGGTTGCTCTTGGTAAGGAAATACTTTCTGAGCTTCTGAACACGTTAGTACATGTCTAAGTTACACACTGATGAAAAAAAAGTGACTTCATAGTAAGTATTTTTTAATCTCAGTTAAACGAGTGCAGGCAGATTTTTTTCCCCTTAAGAAATAACTGGGAACACAATGAGAGGGAGAGATCATGTCTAGCACAAAACTCCTTCTGGTACTCCTCAAATCTATGTAGGACTTCCTATTGCAGGGCTTCTTGTGAAATCGTGAAATGCGTGAAGCACAAGCAGGATGGTTTTTATATGGAGATTTTATCTAGACCAGAGGAGATCTACAGGGTGAATGATATTGGCATGTGCTGAATGAAAGGGGAAAAGGTCTGTGATGTTGGTCTGACTCTGCCACATTCATCTAAAGTGCATCAAGAGGCAGAAGGGTAGGAGAAGTGGGAAGATGAAGGGACGCTGGGGGAGCTGGGGACTGGACCCTCGTGACCCCTGCCCCGAGGATGCTGTCCCAGCAGTGGGTCTCAGGTACAATGCTCCCCCTCCCACAGGCGGTGGTCACTTACTGCCATCGCTGCCGGTCTGCGTGTCCGAGTCGAGGCTGTCGCTGGAGCCGGCCGTGAAAGTGACGTGGCCACTCCTGAAGGGTGGGCTAAGGCTCTCTGCAGAGCTGTTGCTGACTCTCTCCAACTCAGTGTTACTTGGGTTCATTTTCAGAGCGTGCCTAGAGAGAGTGAAAGAGAAGTCAGGAGACAGATGGCAAAAGGATACCCTGCCTGCAGTTTTGCATGGAGATTCAAGCTGAGAGCAGCCTTAGTTTGGTCTCTGCCTATCCATACCGTGCACAGTGTATTATCACACCAAACTACCTCATTCCTGTGCACTTTTCATCTTTCTCCAGTACCTGGGGAATTGCATCCCGCAGACTCTGAGCAGGTTATAGGTTTGCAGTCCTCATGCCAAACTAGCCGTGCTTGAGCAGAGAGGGAAAGCCGGTGAGCCAAGAGCATTCAGCCGAAGTCTGCACCTCCTTTGCCTAGAACAGGTGAGGTCCTGGACCACATCCTATTTTGGCCACTGCCACTCAGAAGTGGGGACCCACCAGTGTTTGCCTTCAACAAAGTTCTCAAAGGAAGGAAGCAGCACCACTCCTCCCATTTTACAGAAGGCAGGTTGAGGCTGGGTGTGTGAATCCCAGTCTTGCACGACAGAGGCATAGGTAGCAGAAGAGTCCATCATCTCCAACCATGCATCACAGTTAACAACCAACACCTTACAAAAGAAGCATCTCTGCAGAAAACATGAGTCTGCCAAACTCAGAACCCACCACACAGTTTTTAATGTATGACCTGCAGTTTTCCATGCAGCTTCCACCTAAAAAAATAAATAAACTAACCATAAACTGGGCTTAAAACCTGCTAGGTCATGGTTTAAGTAACCAGTTTAGGCAAGCAGGATTTTTTTCTAAGATAAAGAATTTCTCCTGCATTTTCTTCATGTTTCTGCCTTGGAAAACAACAGAAACTGTTGAAATCAGGCAGCACAGAAGAACATAAACACTCTTAGCATTGGTACAGTTCCCACTCTGTCAGCCAGAACACAAAGGTTATCAGTCCACATTTTTTAAGTAAAACTGCCAATCTGCTGATAAAATTCAACACATTGATTAAAAATGTAAAAAGGTTAGGAGCAGACTTGTACAGAAGTTAAAGGACTTCCACCAGCTATCTTGCTGGAAGGTATCCGGCGTTTCCTAATCAGACGGATAAATGGCTGCTAAGAAAGACAAACAAAAGACATGCACGACCGTTTTCTTGTGGCACCCTGGTCACATGCATGGGACCCCTCCTCATCCAAAACTCCCAAGCACAGCAGACACAGATTTTTATTTGAAGATTGAGAAATGTTTCATTTCCAATCCAGACAAAGCACTTACTCTTGTGTCCACACCACCACATGGAGAGCAGAGTGTATGAGAAGCCCGGAAGAAACTTCTGCCAGACTTCCTCATTTGCCTGAGCAGCCTTGGTCTAAAAATACTCAAGGGCTGATGAAAATAAGGCTGTAAAAACCAGTTCAGGTATACTTCAGCAGAGACACTGGTCTTCCACCAGTGATGAATTTATCTCAGCAAGCCTCTTGGGGACAATTTACAAAACTTCACAATGCACCACACAAGTCACAGTTTAAAAAATGAGAGAGGGAGAAAAAGAGAGAGAGAGGGAGAGAGAGAGTTTGAGGGGTTTAGGTCTGTTATGACTAATGCTGTTGAAAGCAACCAACTGCACTTAAATATTTTTTTTTACTATAAAGATGCAACTTTATCCTATAACTTTCTCAGATGTTTAACATTTAGTAATTTGGGTGGGAAAATGCAAGGGTGCACACCCATGCCGGTACACTGTCTGACCCGGCAAGAATCAAAGAAGCATTTGAATCCATCAGAAAAGAAGATTTAGCAAGATATCTGGTCTTGATTCACACAGATGAGATGTTTTCTAACACATTCCTTCCCCCAGCCCCCCCGAAACCTTGGTGCATTTCTGTTTCTTCCCCATCACTAAACACAAACTCACGGAGCTGCCTTACCATTCCCGCACTCAGAGAGAGATGAGACTTTGCTCGGCGCGGTCCAAGGTCCGCCGTGCACGGCCACACCTATTTCTCCTCCGAGCAACCTGGGCGCAGCGCGGGCCGGCCAGAGCCGTGCTGGCTGCTGCCCTTGCTGCGCTCAGCGTGGGTGAAGTCAGATGCAGAGAGAGCCCCGTTTCCTCCCCGCACCGCCGTGACTGATGTAAAGCGCAGTTCCTGAACACGCGCACCGAAATAGAAATTGTTTGCCGCTTAAACGACATCCTGCTCTTGTTTCAGATGTTACAGCCGGGCCAGCTAATGCCTCCTGGAATTACCTCTGCCTCACATCTCCCTCTTTTCCCATGAGCTGTTTGAAGCCCAGGGTGCAGCCTGCACAGATCAAAATACCGCCTACTCCACCGAAGAATTACTACTGAAAACTCGATAGGGTCAAACTCTCCTCTTTCAGTAAAATTCCACCCCAAGAGCTGAACAGCTCATCGCTGCAACAGCCTGTGGGACCCTGATTTACAGCTACCCCAAACATCCTCTGCTTTGCTAGTATTCCTTCCACCTCACCTGAGTACAAGGGCACAGGTGGCTTTTTCTGTCTTGCCCTTTTCACCAAAGGATATTGGAAATTACCAAAGGGTGTTGGAAATCAAGAGCACAATGCATCTGAAACCCAAAGAAAACACTGGGTTTGTGCCCTGCAGCACTGACTTCTAAACATCGGTGGGCTACACTCCTCTTCAGAAAGATGTAGCAGTAGTTAATTTACATCAATTTAAAAATGCCTGCTCAGCACCTAAAACATAACCAGCAACCTCAAGAGCAGTACCAGAGCCGTCATTGTGTGCCTGTGCATAAAGAACAGGTCACCAGAGTCAGCTCTCCCAATCTAATAACCTAAACCCACAGGATTTCACAGATTTTCAGCTCTCCAAGTATTCAGGTAGCTTTAAATACACTTCAATTACTCAATGTCCTCCATGCAACAGCCTGGCATGTTCAGGCAACCCTTCCAGTTCCCTATTTCCAAGCTTTCCCTTCACAAACAATTTCATCCAGCTGACTTTCCACATGATTCGCACAGTCCTGCCTAAAACAATTCAAGATTGAAACGAGTGGTCTTGTAAAAAAGCACACCAAAACAAAACACCCCCCCCGCCCCCAAACCCATAGTTTGGAGTTCCCTTAACACTGAAAAGGGACCCGGCTCATTTCCCTTGTCTCAGGTTGCGCCTCTAGCCAGGGCCTGCTTTATCTTTCCTGTGTCTGTTTGACCAGTAGCCATGTGTATAATTTCACATTTCTCCACAGATCAGGGTCCTACCTAATGCTGCTGTGGGACTCCAGCATCACCAACTGCATGCTTTGCACTTCCCAGAGAGACAGTAGAGATGAGCCCCAAAGCTTGGCTCCCCTAACCACAGAAGACCCAAATGCCTTGGGATATTGCCCCAGGAATCCCTGGACTTTGGACATACCTTCCTCTTGGATTTCTTGTCTGAGATTTGACACGGAGATCTGGTTACTTTCCACAGGTGCAATGGGCAGGTTTTGAGAGGAGGAGGCCCCTCAGACAACAAAGCTGCCAGGCTCCCACTCGCTCCTTTCCCGCAGCCATCCCACGGGCAGCCTGTTGGCAGCACTGGGGGAAGTGCAAGGCACCTCTGCCCTGCACAGAGCCACAGTCACCCTGCAGTGCCACCACGGGGGTCTCCCAGCCTTGCTGTGCCAGCAGGAGGAGGACACTCCTCCTCAGCACAGATGACAGGACTGAACAGATAACAGAGATGCTGAGCTTTATAAATCATGTGACAGAGGAACGAGGAGAGGAGAGAACACGCACAGATCTCCACACAGCAAACTGCGCTCCAGGAGGTGTTTGGTGATAATGTCAACAAGACACCCCCTCCCAGTATAAAAAAATGGAACTAATGCACAGAAGAGAGAAAAGCCAGACTGCACTACAGCATCAAACATAACATACGGCTAGGCATAATTATTACACAAGAGGAAGCACCATTGTACCATATGCTTGTCTATCATGAAACGTGAATAATTATATCTTCCTCCTTTTGCCACTTGCTGTTTCTTCCAGCATATTCCCCTGGTTGCAGAGGCAAATTAAAATCCAGCATACAACATTTACAACATTTGAAGCTTAGATTTGTACTTATCCTTCTGCTATCAGCTGGCAAATGTGGAGAAACCAAAACTGAGGTAAGGAAAAGAAAGGATTTTGAAGAACTAGCTTTGTTCAGAGGGATACGCTGCTCCTCCCTGTGCTAGAGGGGTTTTATGTAGCATAGGTTAAGTTGAGACAAGGGTTTGGAGTCTGGAGATGCACAGGAAAATTCAGATAGGGTACAGAATTAAGATGGTAGGTGGGTCAAAAATTAAATCACTGCATACTCTAATGTGGTGAAGAAGGTAAAGAATCTCATTTCAATTTCCAACTCTGTGCTTTTTTAAGTGGTAAGACAGGAAACACACAGAAGAGTGAATTACTTTAATTTTAAAAGAAACAAACTCTCCTAAAAGATAAGCTGATAGATCACAACCTTTTAAGCCAGTGTGTTTTGTCACTGGGGTACACCCTGACACTGAACTCCAAGGAGAAATGGGTGCCTCAGGAATGGTAAGAACAGAGGAATATTCTGCCTCAGATACAGCTGCTGCTCCGTCACAGACTGATTCCTGGCAAGAACACACAGCACAGCCCCACCAGCCAGCACCACTTTCCCAGTGAGGAACAAACCTGGCTCTTTTCCTGGCGATCCTGTTCCCAACACCTGGCTCTTCTCCTGTGATCCAATTCCCAGCATTGCAGCTTTTCTGTAACACTCCTGTGCTCTGCTCCCTCCGGCAGCAAGCAGTGGCAGCAGCACCGGAACAGGCAATCTTGGCACTCCTCAGGCTCTTTCTCCCTGGCTGTGTTCAGCAATGACAGGTGCGGGGAAGTGCTGTGCTGCACCTTTGCTACCCCATGCCAGCGCACTCAGCAAATTTCAGAAGCTTTTTTTGCCACTGCCTTTTGAAGGTGGCACTAATTGTGATGAAAGCAGCTTAAGATGCAAAACAGCATCGCTGTTTTCTTTCTTTAACAGGCACACAAATGAAATTAGCCATCAAGGTTTTGGAGGCTAGAAAAAACCACAAGGATCATTTAAGTCTGATCCTCTGCATAAGACAGACATAAATTTCAGCAAAGGTTCATTCCTTGTGCCAAGAAACTGAAGGCCATACTAGAGTGTTTTGTACCAAAGAGCCTTTAAATCATCATTGCACGTACATGTCCTGGGGATCCTAGTTTCCCTGGTGAGCTCCTTCCCTAGCCAACTACCTTCCCAGCTTTTGGAAGAAGACTAGCCACCATCTTCCCTGTCCAGCCTTTTCCCCCTTGTAATTATACTTATTTGTCATTCTGTTTCTTACCTTTCTGATTTCTTATCTGTCATTCTAGACCAAGCAAACATCAAATATCTATAATCTTTCAAACAAGCAGAAAAAGAGGATTGTATGAAGAAACAGTTGCAAGGGATCCAGAATAGCTTTATATAGGATCAAAACCATGCACATATTCATTATTTTCCATTTTTTGTAACAACTTTTAAACCCCCCTGAAATCACTCCTTCTGCCATCCTAACATCCAAACCAGAGCTTCCTCAGTCTCTGGAAGGAATTTACCATGAAAAAAAAATTTCCCTTTTAATTGTTAAAGCCAAGATGAACAAAACAAAATCTACAGACTCACTTTTTCTTTCTCTGCTTTATAACTATTCAAACACACATGCAAGTTTTCCTTAAAATAAGCAATTAAATTTCATGAGGAAAGTCAAACAGGCAAACTTAATTTTCCAGCATGAAATCAAATGCCTTGCTGCAGCTTGAGATCTGGAAGGAAAAAGGATGGTTACATGCCTTTACTGCAGCTGAGATGAGCCCTGATCTGCTAAGCCCCCAGCCCCAAGCCTGTGCCACAACCAGTCTACACTGGCTTCACCTCCATCCCCCAAAGGAGCTTTTGCAGCTGAGCCACCAGGGAATGTCCTGGGCTGAGGCACTCTCTCAGTGTGAGGAGTACATAAGCCTAACAGAAGGATCAGTGGTTCTTCCATCAGGGACAAGCACAGGCTGCCCAGCACTAGGAGAGCATGGATGTGCCTCTGAGTCATCTTTGTGATTCTGCTTCTTCAGGTATTTGGCTGCAGTCCAGGATGAACAGAGGGGGTGTTCTCCAGCACCAGGCCATGGCCTGAAGCTGCAACAACTGCCCAGGGTGACACAATGCCACCATGGTGATTTCACCAGCTGTGCATGCAGCTATCCCTCCCACCACCCTGGTTCCTGTGTTGACATGCTCCGAGCAGCCACAATTTTGCTTGAGACAAAACCCAAGCGCCCTCAAAACAAAGAAACAAAGCAGATCTTGCAAAACCTGAGTCTGATCAGATCACTCCTAACTGCTCCTCAGCTGGCTGGGCTCCCTGGGCTCCAGCTTCCATAGCTGAAGGCAGGACTAAGCTCTTTTGAGTAAGGTGCCCCAGGGCTCAGCTACAGACATCAAGGCCCTTGGGAGACAAATACCTGTAGCACAACCCGCCCTGCAGCCACAGGGGGTAACCAACACCTACCTCAACCACCTGGCAGGGTTTACAGCGCTACCAGAGATCCAAGTCATGGATGCCACGTGTTCCCTCACCTCAGTTTCCCTGCCTGCTTTCACATAGGCTTTCTGGCACACAGATGCTTTCATCGGGATGACTCAAAAGCAACTGTTAGAACAGGCACAGCCCAATTGCACCAGGAGCATGAAACAGCCCCTCAAAGGGGCAGAAAATGCTCCACACTCCTCTGGTGTCAAAACACCACATGGAAGACAAGAGCAAATACATCTGTGTGCTCATTTGCTTGTGGACCTTTTGTTTCCTCTGACTCCAGCAGGCATGTGGCATCACAGTGGGAAGCCCAGCATTAAGGAGAACTAAAGCCACTTGTTTATCTCTTTCCTTCCCTTGAGAAACCTCATTTGTTCACCTCTTGGCCTATTTAAAACACTAGTTGCCTGGGTTAGCCAATCCCAAAACACATTGAAATTCACTGTCTCAACAAGGTCAGTGATGCCTACACATAAGCTTGACCATGGACCCCAAGGCCAAGTTCTCCTCCAAATACCCATCCCTTCTTCTCTTGACTTTTAAATCAAGGAGCTGGAGTCAAATCTGTTGTGCAATGCACAGTTTCAGGTAGCAAAACTGCCACACACAATAAAGACAATATGGGACACCTGCAAAAGGCGAAAGTATCCTTCCCTGGTATATTCAGACAACATCATAATTAATGGAGAGAAAACCAAATTTTCTTTCCCCATTTGACCTTTGTTTTATTTCTTTTTTCCCTTTTTTTGGGTTTTTTTTGTTTGTTTGTTTGTTTGGTGATGCACACAGCTGCAGATACTAAATGCACACTAAGTACTGTAAGCCTGAGGTTTTTTTTAGTTGCTTAGCAAGGCTATTTCCTTCCCAGATGGACAGCTCTCCTTCCCTCACTTTTGTTTGGGACCTGCAGTTGCCCTGCCTGCAAACCTGATTTGCAGGAAAGCAGAGAGCAGAAGGTTGCCTGAAGCCAGGTGGCTCCCACACATAACAAGCCCAAGTCGGGCAAGCTCCAATTACCTGCTTGCAGGCAAGAAGCCCTCCCTGGGAAACTGCAGGAGAGTTCACCTTGAAAGCAGAAAGTCATTAGAGCCAAACTGAAAATGTTGATTTTGGAGGCCCTTGTTATTAGCATCAAGAAAAGTTGCCCAGTCCCACCTACAAGAGAAGACTGCAACCAGGTTTTCTATGCTATTCAACATCAAGGAACTGCGAAGACAGAATGCAGCTGACTTGGGAAACACCAGCCATCCCAAGCATGGACCTTTTTCTCACTTGAATATTGGGACTTAAGGCCATATCTTGCAGCCCTGAATGGCTTTTACAGGTGTACATGACATTCAAACCAAGACTTGCAAAGATCAGACAACATTTCAGAGTAAAAAGACAAATAGCTTTTCAGTCATGCAGTCACCCCCTCATGCTCCTGAAAGCCCACCTTTGGACAGAAGAGGAAGAAAAAAGAATGGGAAGCACCTCCTAGCCAATGAACTCCTGCAGCAACCATCCCCATTGCAAAGGGTTAACAGACCACCATGCACACACTCACGGGGCTGTACCTAGACTGCTTTTTCGGCGGTGGTGGCGGTGGCGGTGCAAACTCCGCATTGCTCTTGTCTTTAGGGAAATCAAAGGAGAAAGAAGAAGATTTGGTCATTCCAGTCTGGCTCTCCAGTATCGGGCCGTCATCCACAAAGTCAGCACCAGCTCTTCCACTCTCAGCTCCTACTGTCCACGGGTGGTTTGAGACCTCCTGCTCCTCCTCCTGCTCCTCCTCCTCCTCGATTCTGCCCTGCTTGGTCCACGTTGGGTTATAGTATTTCTGCCTCCTGTCATAGGATGAGCCTGCCAGGCCTCTACTGGACTCCTCCACAGAAACCCCATTCACATGAGTGCAGGGGGAAGGGGTCACCCCAAAGGCACCTGCATCAGTACAGCTCCTCGGCAGCAGCTGAGCAGCAGCTCCGTCATGGATGTTGTCATCACCAAACCTTCCCATGTGGGAGCTGACTGGGGGCACACGGCTCCCCTCACTGCCTGGCTGGCTGTTTTTGGACATCTTTGGGGGGATGGCTGGACTCTCAGTAAGTGAGGTCTTGACAGGAGCTGCCAGATGAAATCTTGTGCTGTTTTCACATCCAGATGCTTGAAAAATATGTCCAGACTCAATAGCAGGTGATGAAGTCCCAAAATCAGGGTGGGAAGTGGGGCTGATACATGGCCACTGAACTCCTACCGCTGAGTCAGGGCTGCTGAGGAATATTGTCTTGTGATCGTCCTCAGTGCGTGCTGTCATTATAGTTATCTTTGCTGCCACCTGGCCAGTGGAGTCCTGGTGTTCCTTCTCACCTCCCAAAGCCCAGCCACCATCCCTCCACAACCCTTCAGCTTTCTCCTTGGCAGTGCCATGGGCCAGCTTCTCTGCTTTTGCCTGGCTGCCAACAGCCTTCAGCTGTGCCTTCCTCCTCTTGGTGCTCTCGGCATAGATGGGATCACCATGGGCTGGCTCAGTGAGGCGAGGGCGCTGCGGCTCCACCAGAGCCTGCTGAGGGGTGCTTGAACCCTCAGTGCGGGGGCCTCCAGTGACAGAGGGCTCCCCAGGGAGAGGTAACTCCTCATCCTCCTGGGACAAAGCAAGGGCAGCCGCCTTGCAGCTCCCCGTGGTCTCAGGGAGGGTGGCAGGCTCAGTGTGGAGAGCCAGGTTTTTCCTGTCTGAACACAGGGCATAGGGAAGAGGATCACTCTGGTCTTTTGTGATGCAGAAGGCCACGTTCACAGCTCTGCGCTCCTCTTCACTGAACTTGACTGCCCGGCCGCTTGGCCTTGGAATCTCAGGAGCATCCTGCTGCCTCCACCTGCTGGGAGCGTGACTCTCCTTCTCACACTGTGCAGCCTTTTCCTCTGTGCAACACGGCTCCCATGGGACAGGGTGCTCTTTGTGGCACTTCGTGATTGAACAGTACTCGCCCCCTTCGCTTTCCAAGATGGAGGAGATGTGACCACAGTCACGCTCCGAAGGGAGTGCTGCTCCTTCTCTGGCTTGGGAAGAAGTGTTTCTGCTGGAGTTAGTGGTGCTTCTGTCCCCCAAGGCAGATGGATTAGGGCAGGGGACCTGATGAGGCAAGGCAAACTTGTCCTTAACTCTATCTTCCTGCTTGCCCACCTCACCCACAAGTACCAGGCTGTGGATGGAGACATTTCTCTCCACTCGACTCTCCAGGCCACGCAGACCCACCATGGAGTAGCTGGGAGGACAGCAAGACAAGCAGTCGCTGGGCTGGTTGTGAAGGAAAGGCTTTCTCACACCACCATTGCTAAAATTGTCAAGGCAGATGCGCTGTGCATCTCCTGATTTCAGGAGGAGTTGCTTGCCAGAAATCACGCCCCAACTGACCTGCATGGGTCAAAGAGACAAATTCCCTGTCAGAACATGCATGTGCAAAAGGAAAGACAAAATTTAAGCAAACCCACAAACTGCAAAAACAAAAGCCCAGCTCTGCAGAACAGCACTCTGGAATTCACCATCTATTTTGCTGTGCTCACCTCACCACTAATTTCCACAAACCTTTCCAGGTAAAACTACACTTGTCATATTTCCTGGACCATTTGTAATCCTTGCATTACCAACAATGGCAATGCACTGGAATAAGACATTCTTCTTTCTCTTCCTATGGGTTTGCTGCCAGAAACATGTCCAACCTGTCATCCTGTCTGTGAATCACTGTGCAATTAAAGATTCAGAGAGCGAAGGAATATTTGCACCTCTCTCTGCTTATTTTCATTTCATTTCACACTGCTCCAGAGTGTGTGAATCCAGAACATAGACACAGATTATCATGGGTTATCCTGAGATAGCAGCTTGGCCATGCTCAGAAGTAGGGATTGAGGAGCAGGCATGCCAAATACGCACGCGCAGATCAAACACCATCAACAATGGCAGCTCGCACTTGTGTGCCCTTCATCCCTTAGAAGAAAAGGAAGGGACAGCAGTGGGAGGCTAAGAGAGCTGGTGAGCCCTGACTCTCCTCTGGGGCACAGGGAAATAGGAGCACACCTATGCCACAGGCAGCGGGGCAGCAGCCTGTGCTGCGTCACTCTGCTGAGGCACTGCTGGTATCGACTGGTCAGGGCGAGGAGCTACACCCACAGGGCATTACTGCTCTGGCAAAGATTGGTAGGAAGGAGTAGGAAGGCAGGGCACTTTCTTCCTCACCCACAGAGACCACAGATTCAGTCAGCACTGTCTGCAACCAGACAAGACGTCTTTTCAGTAAAACTTCTCAGAAAAATAACCCGCATCCTCATTTTAAAACCGGAAGTTCCTAAACAAACAATGCCTTTTTAAGCTCCTCTGCACATGGCTTGTAAGCAAGGGCTCATTCAGTTTCACCCAAAGATACACTGAGAAACCAATATATGGCTTTAAATCCTGAGTCAAGACCAGAAGGAAAAACAAAGGGAAGGAAGCGCTTGTAACAGATATTCCTAGCACTCAGAGGATAGGTAAGTAACGGGAAGTCATGCTTTGACTGGATTAATCATTACCTGCGACAGATCTGCATTCATATTCACATCCGCCCACGCGTCAGAAACATCCGAGTTTATCATTGTTGGCTTCACAGCAATTGTTGGCTTTGAGAAGGGGGAAGTAGTTATACCTTCGTCTTCCAACACGAGGCTCTCGGGCTTGGTCCTAGCTCCATCCGGGAGCACGCCACAAGCTCCCACCTCTGCGGGTGTTTGCAGCCGATGGGAACTCTTCGGGTTGAAGCAGTTTTTGCAGGAGCCGGGCTTCCAAACGTGTTCCACAAAGTCACTGCACGCAGACATCTTCAAATCCTCGTGGGTCAGACTGAGAGCCCACTGCGTCTTCTGCACTGCCCTCCACTGCTCATTTTGCATTTGCTCCTGAGCCACTCGAAAGGATCACCTAGTCATCTGGAAAAGCACAACACTGTCTGATTAGCTTGATTATGCCCCCAGACTGGAAGATTTTTAATAGGACAGGTGATAATTACACTACTCTGCCTTCATCACAAAGGCATATTGTTTACAAGGCATTTTTCACAGCTTAGCTAAAGCCCACACAATCACTTGAAAAGTCTCAACTTCTAAGCATAGCTCTGTAATAGAGAAGACATCAAGCGAGCAGCATTCCTATGTGATTTAATTCCCTGCTTAATCAGCATGTATAACCAGCCTCATGCAAGGTTTAGATCAAGGGTAAAGAAAAGGGGTCTTGGAAATAGCTGTTCACAGCCCCACAAGCAGAGGAAAAATTTCTTCTCCAAAGTGGCATCCTCTCTCTGGGAAATAAAAAGGCCTGGAGACACAAGGACCAGAATCAGAGACTGTGTAACCAAAGGGACCAGCAACAACCTTCCTTCACCCAGAAGCACCACTGTGATTACTGCCGTGGTACACAAAGGCTTCTCTCCCACCCAGTGAAAGGCAATCAGCAGGGCTGGGGCTGGCACTGATTTGAGCAAGTGTCTGGCAGAATGCTCTTATCTCGTTTGCCAAGAGCCACAAATAACAGTGTCAGCTCGCTGAAACGATTCATTGTCTGCAAGGGGAGAAAGGTTTTGCTCTTGGATTACTTACAGACAAGGATTCCTTCCCATCTTCCTTACCCAGGAGGGAAATGCCCCAGGAACAAGACATTCCTGCTGCATTCCTGTGTCCCTGTCCCCACCACCCCCCTCCTGGCCAGGTCTGATTGCACTCTAGCCAGTAGAACTAAACCTGGAACTAAGAACTTTGGAGATACTTCTGAGGAGGACTCCCGCAAGCTCAGCGGATTAGGAAAGAAGATCAGACAGAAAATGCAACCAGCTGCTATGGGTGTCAGGACGCACAATTTCCCCACGTGGCTCCATAGTCTTTCCTCATCTAACCAAGTTTAGGTGATCATCCCCTGGCCAACTGATCCCCAGGCAAACTGAGGCCCCTTTCCTGAGGGTCTCCAAGTGAACAGGCACTTTTACACTCCAATCCTGGAGGCACATAATCAAAATTTACCAGCCTGATCCTTAAGCAGTTCCTCCACACAGGCATACTGGAACACCACCAGAGCTATGGACACTTGCAATTGCATGCACCCCTAAACCAGCCTGCACTGCAGTAAAGATTCTTGCCTCTGGGCTCAGAGATGCCCTGGCCAGCCCTTCTAACAGCCACCCACACTGAATGGCATAAAGAAAGACAACTAATAAGAGCCTGGGTGGGACAAAGTGAAGGGGAAGAGAGCCACTGACCCGCAAGCATCACCGAATTCGAGTGCCACTTATGTGAAGGGTGTCTTTGATCGGCTAAACCATTAGCACCTGCAGACTCCTTCTGTCTGGCAGGCTAATAAATTAGGATCTGTTTCTTGGAAAAGCAGGAAAAAAGAAGAATATCGGTGGGATTCACTAATCAGATTGCCATGTGTCTCTTTTTAGGGACAGTGGTTTTAGACAGGCTTTTTCATGGACTTCATAGAGTCTGAATTAACCAAAGGGCAGCAAATCACTCTCAGGCATATTCCATCACCTTCAATGAGGTTAATGGTATTTGCAGGGAAAACAGCTTTTAAAATATTTTATCCTTTGTTTCCTTTTAGATCTAGCACGCAGTGTCCAGCATCACCCGAAGTCGAACAAGTGTCCTGATGAGAGCCAGCAAATTAAAAAGAAAAATCAAAGGGAGGGAAACAGGCACCGAAGCCAGAAAAAACTCTTCACTTCTGGTTTAATATTCGGCGCTGCCAAATGCCTGTTAAAGACCAGGGTTTCCCTGTCTGCAGCCGTCATTTCTCGCTGCCCAGATCCCGGGGCGGGCCCGCGTCCGCACGCCGGCTGGGCACCAGGGACCCACCCGCACCAACCCACGCGGCGCCGCGCGGGGAAACAGGCCGGGATCGGCGGGGGATAAGGGACCGAGAGCCAGGATCTGGGTCTGTCCCCGGGCAAGCCGAAAGCCAGGACCTGGGTCTGAAGCATTCCCGAAGCCCCTGCGCGTCCCGGGCCACCGGCGAGGACCCGATGTAACGGCTACCTGTTCCCTACGATAGAGATTCCAGGCTGCGGCGCAAGGATGCTCCGGCGCAAAGAAAAGCCCCAAACCCCCAGCCTAAGTAGCTCTGGCTGCCAGACGGACCCTCCGGGGCGCCGGGCGCCCACCAGGACCAGGAAAAGTTTACCGGGCAGAGCCNACGGCCCGGGCGGGAGCGGCGCCCCCCGCGCGTCCCCGCTCCGCACAAAGCGCTCTGCCCGCGCCCCGCCAGGCGTACGCGGCTCGCAGCCACATCCCCACGGCACCCCCGCCCCGGCAGCGCTCCCGCAGACAGGCTCTGTCTCAGGGACATCCCCGCGGGCGTCAGCCCCCGGGGCGTGCAGACACCCACACACCCAGCAGCCCCGCACCCATCCCATAGAGTCCTGCGCACGAACCTACCCCGCACCCCGACACCAGCCTTGAAGACGGTAGTGATCCAGCTGGAAGGCACTGGGAGCCAGCGAGTTGAGAGGGTTCACTCATCTTCACTCATCAGCTTTCCAGACAACGACATGGTGAAGTTCGTCTCGAAGGGATGCTGTGGAAGAGAGAGAAGTTTCAGTAACTGAAATCAGGATTTGACCCCACTGTGCAAAAACTGCAGACAGCATCCCAGGAAAATCTCAAACCTCTGCTGGTGTGGGAGGCTGGGCTTCACTAAAAGGGACCAGGATGAGATTTTGTTCACTGTAGTGTCTGAGCTACGCTTTAGGGCAGGCTGGAAAAGGAGTAGTCTTCACTTACCCTGGCACTTGTTCTGTGGTGTGTAGTTTTGAGCATCTGAATTCTTCAAAACTAGGGAAAACCAAAACAGTTTTCCCCCCTGCCCTGGTCAGGGCCTTAGTTCAGTTCCTTGCTTAAGTCACCAGTCCTTTAGTGCAACAAAGCATTCCTGGTCTCATGCATAATAGTGGATTAAAAAGGCAAATAGGTTTGCATAATGGAGAATCCAAGCCCCAAATAACAAAACAGAAACTGGAGATATACACAGCACATATAGAAAAAAAATATTTCTCAGGAACCAAACATCCCAGTAAATTCTTCCCCTTCAGGGAATTTTGGCAGTAGCACAGTTTGCAAACATCCCGGCTGGCTGGTCTTATGCAGTTGTGGCTGTCTGCTCATGTTCTCTCTCTCCTTTTTTGATCAGTTATTAAAGCAGCCCAGAGACCCCAGAACTCCTCCACTTAATTTGCTGTATTGCCATGAAGACATCTGCTTAACAACCTCCCACTTCTTCTTTCAAGCAAACCACTCACAACCAAACTGCTGCGTCTTTTTGTGCGCGGGATCCCAGTGCCAGCACACCCAGTCGTACAAGTAAATTATCTCTCAGAAATGCCTTCACCACGACAGAAACCTCTCTCCTAGCACAGATCAGCTCATCTGTGGGAGGGGGAAAAGAGCTGGGAAAATAAATGGCCCAAATTTCTGACATTTTCTCTATTTTAGAAAGTTTAAAGGAAAGAACCCAGCTCTAACCACCACAGATGAGGTTGTGGCTGCATGGCTGGCTAATCCTGGAGGGTGGTAAACTTCTTCAAATGCAAGTATCTGAATTTCATACCTCAAACTTTAAAAAGGGCCTCCACTCTTTTCAATAAGAGCACTATCATTTTCTCAGCCAGCCTTCTTAGTGAAGAGTCTAGGACAGCTTTGAGAAGAAAAACCAGATTTAAAATCCATGCTGTGTTCACACTGGAACAGCACTGAACTGAGTGAATTCTCCTGAGATGTTTACCCCAAGTAGGAAATCTTTTCCCATGCCAGAGGCCTTGGGATTACAGGATAATTAAAGTTTTTTTTTTTTCTAATGAAGTCAGCCTGTTAATGCCCAGAGATTTCAGTAGAAAATTGAACAACCTCTAGTTTTTATAAAACAATTATTCCGTAAGGTCTGAGACCAAGCATGATGGATTTTATGTGTTTGTAAAGTCATGTGGTTTCCCCAGTACAGAATTCATCATTGTCCAGTTTTGGTATTTTCTCAATGTCCAAGAAAACTGGCAGAAAAGAAGCCCTCTCAAGTGGAAAGGAGTACACAATGCCTGCTAAGACATGACTACATATCCTAGCCAGCCATATGTCTCCCAATGTATTGTTTTCCAGAACACTGTCACACAAGGAGGCACATTGCTCAGAGCAGCCCTGACAGCACAAAGGGAAACTTTAGGACGACTGGAGCTTCAAGTGCCATCCCTCACTGGCAGAAGGGAGACCATCACTGAGCCTTGCTTTCAAAGAGTCATCTGTAAGAGTAACCCCTTGGGAACAGGCAGGCAAAGAGCACAAACCCACAGTGAGTGTCTCTGCAGGCAGACAAAAGAAGCAAGGCTCTGGAGATGGGTTCAGCATCACTCATGACCAGCAAAGTTGCCCAGTTTCCAAGATTGCTGGTGCCAGTAGTGTTTTTTACTCCAAGAGACTTAAAAGTACCCAGCATCAGGAAAATTGTGATATCTTTTATCAGTTATGGTCAACACTGTGTGGTTGAGCAAATCTGAGTTTCCACCTGGCCATGGTCCCTGATGTCATTGGGTGTCTGCCTATCCCTGCCAGAACTCCAGCCTTGCCCATGGTGTCACAGCTGGTAGATCTTGTGTGTGGAAGAGGTGGCAC
The DNA here is from genome assembly GCA_013400635.1 of Hypocryptadius cinnamomeus. NCBI lineage: Eukaryota > Metazoa > Chordata > Aves > Passeriformes > Zosteropidae > Hypocryptadius > Hypocryptadius cinnamomeus. The sequence goes on along the minus strand of VYZP01008704.1, from coordinate 85,192 downwards.
TATCTGTGCTGCCACCAGTTTGCCTGTTCATATGCAGCAGGGAAAAGGTACCTGTGATGGAGCCAGGGACAACCAGTGCCAGCACCTCCTGCCTGTGGGGTGAAAGGGCAAAGGGGCACTCTGCAGCAGGCTCTGGGGACGTTAGCACCTGGTGCCAGTCAGAAGTTGCTTGAGTCAACGTGCACATCTCTGGAAGCTGCCTCTCCATGCACCACAGGCCCTTTGCCTACTCTAGAGGTTGGTGGCTGTTTCTGTGCCTTTTTTCTCCCCCAGTCCAGGAAGAGCAGATTAAAAGCCTCAGCCATAAAGAATGAAGGATGTGGTCTCTTAACCACCCTCCATGGGAGTTACCCCCAGTGCTAACATCTGGAGGCCAAAAGCCTGAACTCTGTAGGACCTGTCTACCTTGTAGGACTGGAAGGAAGGCCTAAATTGCTAACCCCACCCCATGTGCAGGCAGCAGCTCCCCATCCCACCCTGGCTTCCATGACAATCTGCAGACCAGAATGCCAACCAGTGACAGGCACCGCTATTCCTTTGCTCGGGGCACTGTGTCAAAGGGGGAGCTTGGTTCTCCATACCCAAGAGCAACAGTGGCTGTTAAGAAATCGTGGGATAATAGCCCTTTTGATGGATGCTCCGCTTGTGCTGTTGGGATGCAGCGGTTGTGGTGAAGCTGGGAAGGGGGAGGGGGCAGAGAGGCATATGACAGTGCTGATAACAAGTGGGCTTTGTATGCTGTGGCCAGGGACTCCCACAGCTGCTCCAGTCCCCCCTCTCTCTTGAGGTAGTTTGGGTGGGAGAAGAGGCTACAGAAGCTCAAGAAAATGAGGATGACATAGATAAGATTTTAATGACTCAGTCCCCACTTCTCTTTAAGAGATGAAACTGTAGCAGAGCACCTCCTCCTTCGATTCAAGCAAGGTCTCTAGAGGAATGGCTTCTCTGGGCTGGTGGTCTGTCTGCTGTGGTTTTTCTTGGACAGGGAATGCCCTCAAGTGGGTCCGTCCAGCTTGTTTCCTTTCCCTGTGTAGCTGTGGTGAATACGTGGAGCCCATGCTGGCCAGGGGCTTCATCTGCTTCTGGCCATCACTCAAAGGGTCTTGCTGATGCTGACGTAGAGTCTGGTGGTAATCTGGAGCACACTCTTGGACAAGGGCAGTGGGCAGGTCATTGCCTCCAAATTAGCTGGTCCCAGTGATCCATGCAAGAAACCTGGGGGTGGGCACCATGACAGAGGGTGGACCATGGGAGCACACAGCATCTGACCCACATTAACTCTGTGTATCCTTGGTTCTACATCACCTGTCATCACTTGATGACAGTGTCTTTTTCCTTACAATGCATATTCTCTCTGTGGAATGAGAGACGGTGATTATGGCAGTTGGCTACAGATTGCCAAGCAAAAACAGGGCAGAGCCCCCCCCGGCCGCCCCCCCCCCCCAAAAAAAAAGGCAGAAAACCCCCACTCCGAAACTCCAAAACTACACACACTTTGACTTTGTTAACAGTAATCCCTGTCCCAACAGGAGACAAGCACAAACTCCCAGCCGGCGTGTGTGGTTGCTCTTAGTAAGCTTTGGACAGCTGGGGGATTTGGGGATGGGATTAGCTAATACAATTCAAGCTCAATTAGCAAAGGAAACATGGAGATTCCAGCTCCCATCGGGACAGATCTGGGCAGGATCCCTCCAGAGGGTTAATCACAGAGCAACTCGTGCTTCATTCACAAATAACCAAGCTGCCCGTATGTGCCATCCCACTTAGGGCTGGGCTGCCGTTGGAGTGGGAGCGCTTGCCATTGCCAAATACCCCCTTAGCCCTTGGACCCGGCTAAAACCCGCTTTCCTGCCCATGGGCTGGGAGAGGGAAGGACTAACCGCAGCGGGGAGGGAGAGCAGGCATGCACGCAGGTGCAGAGAGCTGGCAGCCAAACAAAGGGAGATCGCAGGAGCAGATACGGGCGCTCGCAGGATACAGTCACGGCTTTCTGTGAGCAAGACCAAAGACAAGGGGAGGGGGGCAAAGGAGACGGTTTCTCGTCGATGAGAAGATGCCGAGATGAACCAGCAATCAGATGCCAGTGCTGTGTTTAAAACTGGGACCCCTGGACAGGGCTTTTGTTGTCAGAAATGCTCTTTACTTGGCCAGCTGGGAGAAGCAGCAGGCTCACTAAGCTGCTGGGGCATTTATCAGGACAGACTTCCAAGCACCCCTAAGCACCTTGGGATGAAGCAGGGCCCACACCTGTAAACAGCTTAGTGAGCACCAGCTTCCAGACTTCCCCTGACATGAGTCTTCTTGAAAAGCTGAACCAAATCCTCATGGATGCCTGCTGAGCATCCCCAGCCTCAGCTGGTTCCTCATTTCCAAAATCTGCCCTCAAATCTCTCATCCTTGGAGTGTTTTAAAGACACATGGCTCCTCAAGAGCTGAGACACAGACTCCCTCACCAGACAGGCCTCTGCTTGCAGAGCTGGTGAACCGGTTCCCAGGGTGCAAGTTGCATGGGCATGCTCTCCCATGCACGGATGGGTTTTGCACAGCCCTCCTGGAGACTGGCTGCTAAACACTGGCTTTCTGTGGAAAGCACATGGACTTGGAAAGGATGGGGGAAGGCCCCAAAGCACTCGATGCTCTGGGAAAGGTTGCTTCTGAAGACTGTGCTGATAACTGGCAAAGGGCAAGATGTTAAATAATTTTTCAGATCAGTTTTCAGTCAATTCTTGACTCTGAAGACAGGAGTCAGGAATCAAACTAAAGAAAGGTGATGAGGGACAGGTCTTGAGCCAGAAAAAGCAACTGACCCGGGAGATGGAGCGAACCAGACTTGCTTTCCCAGCCTTCCTTGGATGGAGTAACAAAAGTCTCACAGAGTAAGGTAATAGTCCTTGACCAATGCCAGGCAAACACAACAAAATGTCAAACAGCTCCCCAGGTGTCAGCTTGGGAAACAAACCCATCGGCCTCTTCCCGGTTCAGTATCTGGGACTCACAGAAGAAGCAGCAGCCTCTGGCACCGTGAAGCAGCAAACACCACCTGTCCTCATGTCAGAGTACTCCAGGGTCTGACACTCCCATCACAGCCAGAAAACATAGCTAGGCCTGGAAAAGCCATTGGCATGGAAGGAGCAGACACACAGGCACGAGGCACTGCGGGAGCGCACACTGCTGATTTCTGCCTCTCTCCAATGAGACTGGCTTTTTTCCTTGCTCCTCAGCAGTGTTTGGTGTTTGCAGGCACTGGGAAACATTTGCTCCTTGCACTCTTTCCAATGGAGCGTGGGAAAAGCTCTCACCCTAAGCAAAAAAAACCATGGGAATTTGCTTTCAAGTCTATTCTTCTCACTCTCTTTCTCTCCAAGTGAAAAGCCCTGAGCTGGCTTTTTTTCTTTGCAAGGCAAGTTTTCTGGCCAAGGCAAACTGGTGTTTGTCTCTCATGCTGTCAGCAGAGTGACAGGCGTCAGTATGATGAGGGGCAGTGGCAAACCAACCGGGACAGAGGGAGTGGCAGCAGGCTGTGTGCATCTTCTTTCTGCTCCCTCCCCTCCGCTTTTAGATAAGGGAGACAGCACATTTCAGCTTCAGCAGAAAGAAATAGGACTTATTTTGAGGGGCATTTTATTCCCAGGGGATATATAGAGCCCTTGGTTCGATGCTTGGCTCACTGAGGCAGGCAAAGAAGAATGGAAATTTAGCATTGAAAAAAAATGAAATGGAGGCTTCCCCCTCTGCTTCCTAGCTCTGGAGTGAATAGGTAGTGAGCAGAAACAGAAAAGCATCCTCCCCTGTCAGGAGCAGGACTGGGGTTTCGCCCATCCTTTATCCAGCTGCCATGTGATGGATCTGCCCTGTCAAGGCAGACCCTGTGCCAGCACCTGACACACACAGGCAGCAAGTGCTGTCAGCCCTGTGTGCCGAAATCTCCAGAGGGTTGGGATGGAAACACACACTGGTCCAGCTGCTCACTCCTTCCCAGCACTCCAGCCTCCAGAGAGCTGGAAGGAGGCGCTTCCCACCCCACCAGCAAATGTCTGACTCCTCTCCTGGCCTCTCCACCTGCCCAGGAGGCCTGGCTATGTGAGTCTGCAGGAGGGCAAGTGGCTTTGGGCAGCCTATTTGCAACGAGGCTGGGATGGTGCAGGGAGTCAGGGAATTTTCAGGCAAGAGGCAAAGATATGCACTTCCTTGCCTTGAGGACTGGAACACACCTTCTCCAGAAAACAAGGGTGAAGGACCCAGCAGGCATCTGCCGAACTCGGGACACCATGTCAAACCTGAAGAAAATGAAGCTCTCGGGTAGTCCTGATTGCATCCCCGGGGCAGGCTGTCACTGCAGGAAATGTGCTCCCTGTGCCCAAGGATGCTGCTGGGAGGGGAATAAAGGCACCCTGACCTCTTGCCTCCCCACACAGCCCCCTCTCCACTGGGGAACACCAAAAGGACAGCTGTAAACCCTGATACGACCCAAGAGACCCACTCTATGCCTGTATAAAAGAGTGAGGAATACCCTTTATACCCTGAGGTTCAAGGCAGACCTCTTAGTCTTTCAAACTCCATCCTGAAAGTAACCTGATGCCCCCAGCTATTTTTCTTGTGTGAAACTCCCTCCGCAAGAGGTGCCTTAGGTGAGCAGCTGCAGAGACAGCCAGATCCCAGAGGAGGTGTTTGCTTTCTCCATCTTCCACACTCACACACCCTCTTTTTAATTGTTTGCACATCAAGAAACGACTTGCCGACTTGCCGTATTGCAGCCTCCCAAAGGGAGGCAGGCATTGAACTCGTAACCTGAAACTGCCTCTCAGGGAGACAGCCAGCACCCACCTCCCTCTGTTCCCACGTCCTCTCCCCTGCTCATCCCCGCCTGAGCAGCAGCCATGTCCTCCCCTCGCTCTGTTCAGCTCTTCAGCAGCTACACCCTTCACTGATAATGAGCACAGAGAAAGAAAGCACAGAGCTGCCATTCAGGGCCTTTCTCAGACACCAAAACATCTCTGTGCATTAATAATCCCTTTCAAAAGCCCCTTCCTTGCACACATCTCACCCTCCCCCTCTAGCCCCCGATGCTTTTCAGGAGCGAGTGTGATTCATGTGAGGTGCGAAACAGCACGGTAAAATTTTAATACAGCCTGAACATGATGTGAGAGCGCTCAAATGCCTTTTAAGCAGCCTGCCTGTTTCCAGCAACTGCTTTGAAGGCAAGATCGCTTCAGCGCTGTGTGAAGAGCTTCAAAGAGAATATTTGGGACTGATTTTGACATGACTCAGAGAAGGCATGAAGCCTTCTAACACAGTTCCCTCAAAGGATGAGCAGCAGCAGAAGAACGTGCAGGCTCTCACCATCCCTTCCTGCTGGGGCTTGGCCCAGCTGGACCATGTGGGAAGGCCTAGGAGGACCAAAGCTGCATGTACCTATAGGATACCCACCGAGTACTGTGACCAAGTCCCCATCTCCACAGACTGCTCCGGGAGACATTCCCCTGACCCTTGGTTTTATTGCATGCTAATAGCCCTGGGGCCAATGGTCTGCCCCCAGCTGTGACTCCAAGGATTGGAAAGCAGGGGAGATTTCTCTGGTGTGTGATGGGAAAAATATGTGATGATAGGAAAAATACGAAAATAAGGCAAAACACTTGGATGAGTCCAAACAGAAAGAGATGCTGATAATACCCAAGGACTTCTCTACAGCCAGTAAACAAAAGGGAAACAAAACCAGTGTGCCAGACAGTGGGAATAGGAGGTGAGTGAACACGAGGCAACAGCAGAGAAGGGTAATTCCCAGGAGAGGCTTTGGAAACTTTCATGATCCAGCAAACATTTCTCAGCTTTCCTGCTGTTCAGTGTTCCTTGGGTTCCTGGGCTTCTCCAGATCTGCAAACAGCAAAGGACTGCTCTCCTGTAAGGAAATGCTCTGGCCCTGGAAACTGTCATACTCAGCCTGGAGACACCAAGGTCAAAGCAAGAGGCTGAGCTCCACATCTCCACGTATCCTGCCAGCTGGTGTCCAGCTGGCAGCTCCTGCTGATCTTGAATTGTCTCTGCCTCCACACCACAAGCAGAACATCAACCAAAACCACCTTGTCCCAAGTAGGGGGGGATCTGTGTTGGCACTGAAGAGCTCTCATAGCTCCTTGCCAGACCATCCATTCCCATTTACATAACAAACGAGCCCCAGTAGTACATTACCCAGGGCTGCATCTGTACTGACACTTCCTGAGTGTTTTTGGTTACTGAGAGAAGAGCAGCTGGAGCACTTGGCCTGGCATCAGGGAACAAGTGCAGAGAATATCCCACCCTTGGCTGTACCTAGCCTGGGAAATCCCCAAAGGGGACTTTTTTAGAGGAAAATCTGTGGATTTCAGAGCTAAACTGCATTTGCCAGAGATTTGTCAGACACGTCTCCTAGGACATTTTCAAAATGGAGCTCTCCAAGTCAACTGGGAAGTGACTAAGGCATGTGTATCAATTGTATCAACCTTTGACCAGAGTTTGCTCTGAGAGCGAACAGAGGCACCATCTCACCTGCAGCAGGTGAGATTAATGCAGTCATCAACCACTTAGCCTTCAGCAGGACTGGGCCAGCCCTAGAAACACATCAGCAAAGTGCCTGGGCTGAGGATGAATGTTCTTATGCCCAGTTTGTGCTCTCACAGCTGCAGAAAGATGCAGGACAGAGATCTAGCTGCTTTCTGGAAGTCTGCTGCTCCTAAAAGGTTGCAGTCAGTAATACCTCACAGGAGAATGGAGACAATGGAATGCAAACTGTTTTCGGTGCAGTTAAGCAAACAGCGAAACTCAATTAGCTCAATTAGCTAATGGACACACTGAGTGTCGGCTGACACACCCATGAGCATGGGCACGGCTGCAAGGAAACGTCAGCGCGTCTGTGTGCTCAAAGCCACCGTCTGAACTGGGAGCCACAGGGAGAGAAAGCAGTCAGCAGTCCTGGGAGGGAGTGGCACAATGGAGTGGCTCAACAAAGGGTGGTGTGACAGGAGGGGATCGCAAAATCACCCACCAGGATTAAGCAAGGAACTGTGGCACCACTGTGGAGAAATCCCCCAAAGCCTCTCCAGGAACTCTCTAACACATCTGTACACTCATGCATGCAGGATGGGGAATCAGAGATGTGTGCAGCTGCAGGGCTGCAGTCTTGTGGTAGGATAAATCCCATGACTAGAGTGTGGCAGTGGAGGGATACAGGCTTTGAGGAAGGACAGAACGGGCAGATAAGGACAGGGAGCTGGTCTTCATGTGTGTGAGCAGTTAGAATGCATGGAGCTCTGCCTGGGGATGGATATGGAGTCATCCAAGGCTTCATGGACTAGGACTCCAGAAGGAAAGGTGATGTTATCACAATGGGTGTCTGCTGGAGGCCACCTGACCAGGAGGAACAACTAGATGAGACCTTCTACAAAATGGAGTAATGGCAGTGTCATGTTCACAGGTCCCGGTGTCCTTATGGGACACTTCAACCATCCTCATATATGGTGGAAGGACAACATAGCAGGACATGAGGAATCCAGGAGGTTCCCAGAGTGCACCTATGATAAATTCCTCTTCCAAGTAACAAAGGAGGCAACAAGGAGAGTTGCTGTGCTGAACCTCATACTTATCAACAAGGAGGGGCTCAGAAGTGAAGGTCAAAAGCAGCCTTTGCTTCAGTGACCATGAGATGGTGGAGTTGAGGATCCCAAGGGGAGGGAGGAGGGTGAGAAGCAAGCTTCAGGAGAGCAGATTTTGCCCTCTTCCAAGGTCTACTTGCAAGAGTCCCAGGAGATAAGGCCTTGGACGGAAGAGGTGGGGAGGTGAAGGGAAGGTTAATATTCCAAGTTCATGAGACCTCCATTCCAACAAATGTATAACCAGGTAAAAGTGGCAGGAGGCCTATGTGGATGAATAAGGAGCTCCTGGCCAAACCCAGATATACAAAGGGAGCCCACAGAGGGTGCAAACCTGTGGGGAGTACAGGAACATTGAGCATCCCTGTCCAAATTCAATTCCAGTTGGACTTTAGCCTTCCTAACTCCAGAGGGTGAGGTGGACTGAAAACGAGGTGAATGGTCTGACCCAGAAGGTGTCAGTTGAGGGTAGGAAGTCTTGTTAGATGCCATTCAGTGTCAAGACTGGGTCTGATCCTGTCCAATATCTTCATTGATGATACAGATGGTGGGGCAGACTGTATGCTCTGCAAGTTTACTGGTGACAGGAAACTGTGAGGAGTGGCTGCCATTCAGAGGGACAGGCTGGGGAAATGGGTTGACAACAAATGAACTTCAATGACTTCATGAAGTTCAACAAAGAGAAGTGGAAAGTAAATACATCTGAAAGGAAACAATGCAAGGCATCAGTACACCCTGTGGACCACCCATTTGGAAGGCAGCTTGTCAGAAAGGGCCTCAGGGACCTGGTGGACACCAAGTTGAACATGATCCAGCAGTGCACCCTCACAGAAAAGGCTAACAGTGTCCTGGGCTGCACTGGGAGGAATGCTGCCAGCAGGTGGAGGGAGGCAATCCTTGCCTCTGCTCAGCACTGGTGAGGCCACTCTGGGTGTATTGTTTCTGCTCTGGGCTCCACATTACAAGAGAGACATGGCGTGAAGATGATGAAGGGACTGGAACATCTTCCCTGTGAGGAAAGACTGTGAGAAATGGGGTTGTTCAGACTGGAGAAGGGGAAATTCAGACAGGATCTTATTCATCTATATAAATACCTGAAGGGAGGGGACAAAGAAGGTGAAGCTAGGCTCCTTTCCATGGTGCCCAGTGACAGGACTGGAGGCAATGGGCACAAACTGAGGAGGTTGCGTCTGAGCACCAGGAAATGCTTTTTTATTGTGAGAATGACTAATCACCAGCACTGATTGTCCAGAGAAGTTGCACAGACTCCATCTAAATTCTCATACATGGAGGAGGCTTACCGTCTGGAAGGCAGCTTTGTTGTAAGGGTGACTGAGCACTGGCACAGTTGTCCAGAGACAGGCTGTGGAATTTCCATCCTTGAAGGTTTTCCAAAGCTGACTGGACATTGCCCTGGACAGCCTACTCTAGGTGGCTGTGCTTGACAAGGGCAATAGGACTAGATGACCTCCAGAGGTCCCTTCCACCCCCAGCCATTCTGTGATGGAGTGAAGCAATAACCCCTCCCAGGAGGACACACTTATGCCACAGGACTAAGCCAGTTGGTGCTGCTGGACAGCCACAGAGGGGAGGGACAATACCCCACATGAGGTGACAGAGTGAACTGGTTGAATGTTTTCCACCTACAAAAAAGCCACTTGAGACCTGAGGTCTGTAACGCCCTATAGGCTTCCTGGCACAGAGGGTGTGGTGGCTAAGGATACAGTCCAAGGGAACATAGAGGTACAAGAAGGTACAGCAATACTGAACAGATCTTCCCCCTGAAAGCCACACAGGATTCCTAAAGGTTTATGCTACAAACCAAGATGAAATCTTCCTATTTCTTGGAACAGAACCATTTGATAGTACTGTTGTGCCTCATCTAGGGCTCACAATAACATTCCTACCTAAGAATACCCAAGGTGCATAAAGGCCATAGAATCATAGAATTGTTTAGGTTGAAAAAGACCTTTAAGATCATCAAGTCCCAGGGGCTATGTTTACTAAGATAAAATCTGACTTCTCAAGAGTAGCATCAGACAAAGCCAGACCCCCTTGGTATTTTATCACTGGACAATGATTTATGGAGCAGACTAGGAGCCAATCCAGCCAAGGGAAAAAAAAAAAAAAAAAAA
>VYZP01008704.1:26944-75409 GCA_013400635.1 Hypocryptadius cinnamomeus | reverse complement strand
AAAAAAAAAAAAAAAAAGGCAGGATCAGAACTGGATCCTGTTTGGCTTTGCAGCTGTAGCTGACATCAAGTTGAACATCTCTCTGAAGGGTCAGCCCTGCTTAGACAAGCCTGTTGGCACATTCTTGCACTAGAGGCACCAGCCACCAAGTAAAATTCTCTGTCTGGTGTTATAGCAAAAAACTCAGAACCAAAGGGAACCTCTACCATTGAAAAAAAAATATTTCTAAAAACAAGCATCAGGGATGGGTACTAGTCTCTTCCTGAGTGAAAGGGAAATCCTTGGTCCCTCTGTGAGATTTGCAGCTGCTGACCTTGTCTTCTAGCTATGTGGGCCTGTGTCCCTCACTGAGATGGCAAAAATGTGACAGGGAGTGGCTGCATATGTTGTGGGTAAAAAATTTTCAGAGCAGCTGAGAGTTGGAATTTGTTCTATGAGTAAGATGAGCTCCTACAGAATGAGTTAGCAGATGTTTTAGGTGATTCATTGTCTTCTGATAACTGCCCAGTTCCGGAGGCATTGCTGGTATGTGAAAACTAGGTAGGTCTGGGTGAATCAGAGGGCTGAGGGAAGGTGGTTAGCAAAAACATGCACAAGTTTATTCAGGGACCAAGCTGTAAACGGCCATATTTTCCAAGGTCTGCAGTGAACTTCCTGGAAAAAAAAATGGGTCTTCTTTGCTGTCAGATTTGGGGTGTGCTTTGGGAGCAAGCCCATTACTCCATCCTCCAAAGGCAAGCACTGGTGTGAAGGGCTAGAAAAGCCAAGCTGAGCCATCTTTGCATGATACCTTCTGCCCACCCTCGAAAAACATGCCCAGTGAGTCCTCTGTGCCAGGTAGCACTGGTGCTGCCTGGATAATCTTGGATGTCTCCAGTACCTTTTCTTTCATTCTTGCTGATCTCCAGGACATACCTCCAGATTTTTTGACCATTATTTCTCCACCAAGCACCTAAACTACAATAATTTGTTTGCATCCACAATTGCCATATTTCACATCATGAGTACCCACAGGCTACTTTGGAGAGGACAGATGAAGGGTTGTAGGATGAAGAAGGGAGCATGGAACTTAGTGCCAGCTTATACCTACGTCACCACTAGTTTCTCACTTTAAACCAAAGGGTCTGCATTTGTCACAGAACTAAAAGGAGCAGAAAACACAGAGGATTTTGCAATGCAGCTCAATGGCCTTACATACGTCCCAGAGCAAACTTTGTAATTATACCTTATCCTAATTACTGCTGCAGCAGCAAAGACAGTAGAACAATGGAACAGGCACCAGCTCCCAGGGCATCCAGGCAGTCCAGGCCATGGGAAAAGTTGGAAGCATTCCCAGCCCTACTACTAAATCCCAAATTCTGGTGCTCAGGAAGCTCAGCAACAAGCTTGCAAGTTCAGACATTTCAGTAAGGCTATTCCAAATGCAGTGGCAGGCCTGAGGGAGGAATGCAAGGTCAGCTCTCCTGTATGTGCTGCATTGCCATCGTACCTGTGAGTAACATGGGGCTGCCTTGCAGAAAGAGAGGGCTGCTGTGCCCAAGTGCAGTGCAGATGTGCTCCTGATGTGAGAGAATAACCTGGCTTTGGTAGGGACTGAATATTTTCTTTTGCAGACCCATGGCAGCATTGTCTGGAAGAGCCCTCCCCAGTCTCTAGTCCAGCCTTTTTCTGGGAGCAAGACTGTTCCCAATGCTGGGGCAAGCCAGGTGGTTTTGTCTAACCAACCAAACCCCCAAAGGTGACAGGCCAACTCTGCTCTGAGGAGCTGTCCCAGGGCTGCCTCTCCTCTTAGGGGTGATTTTTTTCCCCTAAAATCCCAGTGCTACAGTAGTAATTCCTTGCAACCAACTTTTTATAAAAGGGAGGGAGAGGGGGAAAACAGAGCAAAGGAAAGATCTGAGAATTAGCAAAGCTCAAACATTTGCAGGTGGCCTTAGACCAAACCAGTTAGCTCTGTGCCCAGTGTTGGCTTCCAGTGAGGAGACAGTTCATGTGATGAACATGAGAAGCAACACTGGGAGAGTGAAGAGAAAGGACCAAGAGGTGGGTAAGAACATCACTCTTATTCATTTGAGGAAAGCACATGGAAGAAACTGATGGTTCTGATGCCTTTTGTACATTTAGCTTCCACATAAAAGTTGAATCTAGAGGTGAATATCTCACTGAAGAGATCCATTACCCTCCACAAACCACCAAGATAAAATGATGACTGCAGTCTCTCTCTTAGGCACCTATGGCCAAACTCTTGCCCCAGCATTTAGTCTTAATGATGAAGAGAAAGGGGTTGGGAAATGATGCAAGATTGTGAAAGAAGAGGTTCGTGAACTTTCAGCCAGGTGAAATGTGTATGAGCTACAGCAACACACATTATCAGAGGATAAGCTGTCTCCAGTTCCCAAGCCATACTCTCCAAGACTTAGTGGAGTGGAAACAAGGAAATGGCACAGAATAAGCACAGCATCCTTTTTAAAAGGCTTGAAGTCAAGTTATAGATCCATAATTCAGTGTATAGAAAATTGAGCTGCACAAAGGATTAGTTCAGAGGCACCAAGGGGCTAGTATGGGGACTGAGAAGCAAATAGCTGCAATTTCTTAAGAACTATTTTATACCAAACCATTTAAATTTTCTCTGTCAAAGATCTGGCGGATAAAGGGTAAGCAGCAGATGTGAAAATTTTGACCTCCATAAAGAACTTTGTATTATCCCATTCAGACTTCTTGTCAGAAAGGGAAATACCATCTAGATGAAAGATGTATGTAAAATTAGACCAAATAAAGCACCTTGACAAGAGCTATTCCTGGCTTACAGTCAGACTAGAAAGAAATATACAGAAAGGAACCACAGGAAAATGGTCCTGGCTTTCATACTATTCACTGTTTCAATAATGTGGGTTAGAAGTCACAATTCTCTGTCTTAGAAATATTGTGGAAAATGTTAAAGAAAACAAAGCCAGAGGAATGCCAGAAAGTTGACCCATCAGATGACCTTAAAGACCTGGCAAAGACAGGATTTGACATGATCCAGATGAAATTCAATTTAAATCTCTCCCCAAGGAGAGAATGGGATGTGGGATCTGCTCTGGATTGAGGGGCCGAGGTATGACAAGGCCAAATACTCGGTCCTACATGTTGGCCACAACAGACTTTGGCCTTTTCAGGGATCTGCTTTGTAGAGGTCTGAAGGGAAGAGGGGCAGAAAGATGGCTAGTATTCAAGGATAACCTCCTGCAACTTCCAGAGCAATGCATCCCAATGAAGAGGAAGACTGGCAAAAATGCCAGTAGGCCCACGTGAATAAACAAGGAGCCCCTGGACAAACTGAAACTCAAACCCTCCTGTAGGGAGGCTACAGAGGGTGGCAGCAAGGCCAAGCAGCCTGGGAGGAATACAGATAAATTGCAGCCAGGGATCAGGTTAGGAACTGCCCACCCTGACAGAATTAAACCTGACCAGGGCGTCAAGGGCAACAAGAAGAGCTTGTATAGGTACATCAATAATAAAAGGGAGAATGGGAGACTTGATTACCCAGGACATAAAGAAGGTTGAGGTACTCAGTGATTTTTTTGCCTCAGTCTTCAGTGCCAAGTGCTCCAGCCACACCAATCAACTTGCAAAAAGCAAAGGCAGGGATTGGGAGAATGAGGAACTACTTGCTGTAGGAGAAACGGTTTGAGACCATCTCAGAAACCTGAATTTCCACAAGTCCGTGGGACCTGATGAGATATATCTGTGGGTCCAGAGGGAATTGGCAGAAGAAGTTGCTAACCTCTATCCATCATATTTGAGAAGTCGTGGCAGTCTGGTGAAGCACCCACTGACTGGGAATGGGAAAGCATTTTTTTAAAAAAGGAAATAAGAAAGACACAGGTAACTACAAGCCTCTCAGTGCCACCTTGGTGCCCAGCAAGCTCATGAAGCAGATCCTCCTAGAAACTATGCTAAGGGACATGGTAAATAATAAGGTGGTTGGTGACAGTCAGCATGGCTTCAGTAAGGGCAAATTGTGCCTGACAAATTTGGTGGCCTTCTGTGAGAGGGTTACAGTGTTGGTGGCTAAGGGAAGAGCAACTGACATAGTCAGATTTGTGCAAAGCATTTGATGCTGTCCCACAAAACATAATTGTCTCTAAACTGGAGAGATGTGGATTTGGCAGATGGACAACTCAGTGGACAAGAAATTGGCTGGGTGGAGGCACTAAAAGAGCTGTGGTCATCTGTTCAACGTCCAAGTGGAGACCAGTGACAAGTGGTGTTAGGTGGTCTCAGCTGGGACCAGAGCTGTTCAATGTCTTTGTCAGTGACAGGGACAGGGGGATCAGGTGCACTCTCAGCAAGCTCGCTGATGACAACAAGCTGTGTGGTGTGGCCAACATGCTGCAGGGCAGGGATGCCATCCAGAGAGATCTGGCAGGCTTGAGATGTTCAACAAGGCTAACTGCAAGATCCTGCAATTGGGTTGGGGCAATCCCCACCACAAATACAGGCTGGGTAGAGAAGATTGAGAGCAGCACAGAGGAGAAAAGCTTGGGGATTTTGGTGGACAAAAAGCTGAACATGATCTTCAATGTGCCCTTGCGGCCCGGAAAGACAACTTGTCCTGGGCTGCATTCGAAGCAGTGTGGGCAGCAGGGCAAGGGAGGGGATTCTGTGCCTCTACTCCACTAAAGTGAGACCCTACCTGGAGTGCTGCATCCAGCTCTGGGACCTCCAGCATGAGAGGGACATGGACCTGTTGGGGAAAGTCCAGAGGAGGCCCAGAGGAGGGCTGGAGCATCTCTCTTATGAAGACAGGTTAAGAGAGCTGGGGTTGCTCAGCCTGGAGAAGGGAAAACTCTGGGGAGACCTTACAGCAGATTCCAGTATCTAAAGGAACCTACAAGAGAGCTGGAGAGGAATATTTTATATACAAGAGAATGTAGTGGTAGAACAAGGGTTAATGATTTTACACTGAAAGAGTGTAGGTTTAGATTAGCTATTAGGAAGAAATTCTTTACAGGGAAGGGGTCACAGCACCAAGCCTGCCAGAGTTCAAGAAGTGTTTGGACAATTCTCTCAGGCACATGATGTGATTCTTGGGGTTGTCTTGTGCAGGGGCAGTAGCTGAACTGGATAATCCTTGTGGTTGCCTTTCAACTCAGGATATTCTATGATTCTCTACAGTGAGGGTGGTGAGTCACTGGAGCAGCTTGCCCCGAGAATTTGTGAATGCTTCATCCCTGAAAATGTTGAAGGCTAGATTAGATGGGGTTTTGCGCAACCTGGTCTAGTGTAAAAGGTCCCTGCCCGTGCTGGGGGAGGTTGAAAGCAGATGATCTTGAAGGTTTCTTCCAACCCAAAACATTCTGTAACTCAAAGAAATTGAAATAACATGGGAGCAAGATGCAGCTATCTCTCCATCCACAACTATTAGAATAGATTCCCATATACTAGTAGTTTCACAATTTCTCAGCCTCCAGAATAGGCACAGGGCACAGCTGTCTCCCACCCAGGGCTTTCTCAAGGGGAAAAGTTTAAGCAGGTCCTTTCCACTGTGGCCTTGGCCATATGTCCAGTGGTTTGGCCCACAAAGCTGACCAAACTCCCAGCAAATATGTAAAGGCACATGTATAAGCCATCTGCACTTTGGTTTCAGGTGTTTCAGCCCAATGGGAGATCAAAGTCCGTGCAGATGAGTCACATTTACAGTGTAATGAGATGAACCTCCATCATGGAGCACTGCTTTTGCCTTGCCAGTTGCAACATGCTGTGCACCCACGAGCATTAGCTTTGCCCTTTAGCTTGCAAGATCTGTGGCCCAGGAACTGGACAAACATGCAGTTTCCACAGGCAGACACAGCTTTAACTGCTCCCTTATTCCTGTCTGAAAAGGGCTGCACCTCCAAAGTCCAGCACAAGAACTTCATGTCTGAACTACTCCCAACCATTTCAGGACTGAGTCAGACAAAAATAGATATAGCTGCAAAAATGTTTTTTGTATCATTCTCGGAACTGAAAGCAGCACTGGGCAATCTGGCAAGTCCAAGTGCAGCAGTTTAGAAAGTGAGGGAGGTTAACGGATGAGTGAATACCTGGGGGGCATCTAATAAGGCTTTCAACAGCTCATTCCCAAGATCCAGTCTGAATAGTGTTCAGACTCACAGCTGGGCTGCAGAAAGAGAGCAGGAATGGCCTCAGTGCTCACTGATGGATTTACTGTTCCCTGCAGGCATTACAGGATGCTGACCCCAAATTGCAGATCCCTCACACTGAATTTTGAGCCAAAACTGCAATGGCCACAGGCCTGGGTATGTTAAGCCACTGCTGGGTCCCAGCCCTGGAGTGAGACCTGCCAGCATGGGTGCTTGCAAGCCTTTTAATGCCCAACACATCCCTGCTGTCTGATAACCCCTCTGGAGTGCATCCTCAGGGCTCCTGTTGCCACTATGGTCAGGCTGGAAGGGGGACAGGTCAATGGGCAAGCGGAAGGCTAATAAATCTGCTCGTGGAAGTGCCACCACAAAGTCTGGATAGCTGGGACATGGAGCTGCCTGCTGGGTGCTGACCATTGCTGTCTGTGCTCTGGGGAGCACACACAGATCTCTTCCACATTCAACCAGTCAGGGGGATCACAGACCCTGTCCTGCCTGGGGCTCATCCTTGGCCTCCCAGCAGGCACAAAGACAGCAGTATGTGTGCCCAGGGAGGAAGCTGGGAGCTGGGCTGGGAAAAGCCCATTGAAACTGCAGCTGTTTGCACAATGCAGAGCGTGTTCCAGTTGCACTCACATGCTGCAGGGGCCATGGCTTGAGAGCAAGGAGAGCCCTCAGTTTGCACTCTTAGAAATTGCCCCATGCAAAATGCTAGAAGAAAAAGCAGCAAAATTGAATGGTCAGAACAAAATCATTCAACATGGACACCTGGCTAAGGAAGTTTTCCTTTGGGATGGAGACTGAGGAGAGGCTTAGACAACCAGGTCTAATGCTAAAATGCACAGCACGGACTGTTTGAGCCATCGTGCTTTGATCCCAGCCCGCAGGGATTTATGGTTTCAACTGAAAGGTAAACACAGATGGATAGTGGAGCTACATAAGTGTCTAGACCAGAGGAAATTGCAGCCCCCTAAGTGCAGGTCCTGCCTGCACTGTTCTCAGCCAGTTCCCATCTCCTACATCAGGCAAGACACAGGTGACTGCCACACTCTGCAAAATGAATTCTCCTCAGGTGAGAGAGAAGATAAATGATATACAGCCAGGGTCAAGAATTGTGCCTGCTGGCTACCTGCCAGTCACAG
Source organism: Hypocryptadius cinnamomeus (assembly GCA_013400635.1). NCBI lineage: Eukaryota > Metazoa > Chordata > Aves > Passeriformes > Zosteropidae > Hypocryptadius > Hypocryptadius cinnamomeus. Next base: position 68,139 of record VYZP01008704.1, on the reverse strand, counting down.
GGCAACCCAGGGTGGCACAGCACATGTCCACAGACCTGGCAGCCTTGTGGCTTGGTGCCCAGCATGGGCCAAGCCCACTTTGAACCCAAGAAGGAATCAGGTACAGTGTAACTTGCAGGACACGCAGGCACTGTGGTGGTATGGGGGCATCTTGCCATATGTGACACAGACAAAGCCCCAGGGTCAGTGGGATGTAAACAGGAATTACCAGCTGCAGGCTCCTGCTAAACAGCCCTGGCCCCAACTGTTCCCCACACAGCAAACAGGATGCTGAGAGATCCTGCTGCTGCTGAGGAAGGGAGTCAGAGTGACCTCCTTGAAAAGGACCCCCCTGTCCCCAAGTCTCAGTGCCTACAATGGAGGGGCAGAGCTACCTTTGTGCAGGGAAGCTCTTCTCTCCAGAGCCACATTTTGAAAGCTCAGTTGGCCCTAGAAGTCAGACCAGACCATGAATCACATAGGAAGCTGTGGAGATTGTTGTGTGCATGTGTTCTTTGGCTATTGTTGCCATCAGGCACACTCTGCTCAGCTGGTGTGACAATGAGTAACCCAAAAGCTACTGGTCCTATTCACACTGAACTCACACTGTCACCTAAGAGACACTAGTACTTGTCCAGTCTAGGGTGCCATCACCACCAGTGGCTGGAAGCAGACAGCTAGAGAGGCAGGGAACAAGCTGAACACAGGAATATTGCCCCAAATTCATTCCCAGCCTTCAGTGATGCAGGCTATCTGAGGCTGGAAGAAGCAACTCAACACTAATACCTCATCATGGAATTTTTTAAGAAAAATTTCTTCCTTGGAATCAGTCTCAAGTTCTGACTGTCCTGCCCTAGAACTTTTCCAGGTCCAATTAGCTCAAGGCCTTCTGCTGCTCTTCCAATTTACAATGGGGTGTTAAAAAATAATAAAATCCAAGCCAACTCAACCAGCCCTGGATAAAGTTTCCATCACGTTCTTAAAGAGATGACTGTGACAACGTAGGAAAAACTAAGTCACAGCCTTGGAGAAGTAGGAAACACCAAGTAAGGTAGCTTTTCCCACTCAGTAGCTAGGGCAATGTGGGAAGGAAGGCAGTTTCAGCCAGACCATTTTATCTCTGAGGCCAGATGGCTTTAAATGCTTCCCCAGAGCTTGGAAAAAGCCAGGCACTTCTTTGAATTGCTTTTCATACCACCTCATTAGAAAGTAAAAGAGAAGAAATGAACAATCTACAACTTTGTGGCAACGGGAAACAGCTCTGTTAATCCCATTTCCTTCCCCAGGCTTACTCAGGGCAGGTCATCCAGCATCAGGGCCACATCACCTAATCTGCTTATCATTGTCCCACAGTCAGGAGCCTGGGCATCAGCCCAAAGGGCAGATGCATCCTCCTGGGCATTATTAATAATTTGGAAAGGCACAGGTTTTTAAATCTGCCCTGGTGCATAATTATGATACTCCTGGGATCCAGCTTCTAGTGCAGCTGCAGATCCAAGGAGTGGCCACCTCCCAGACTCAAGCCTGCATGTGTAAGGGCAAGAGGGGCACAGCACTGCTGGAGGAACAGATGAGAGAAAAAGGAAGGTGCTGCAGAGAGAGGGATCCTAGGGCAGGCACTGCAAAGCCTAGGGTGGGTATTACCCTGTTGGTTTATCAGCTTTTCTGGGTAAAATGTGGGCAAATCCAACAAAATGGAGAATTCCTCCCTTTCTGTCAGGGTTGGCACATGCCCACCCACACATCTGGGATGGGGAGAAAAGTCCTGGCCAGCCATGCAGGACTCAGGGCTTGCTATCATCTGCTCACAGCTTGGCTTGGATGGTCCACGGGCAACCACTGCTATACCTGACAGCACTGCCACCAAGCTGTGATTTGTCACCTCAGTAAAAGCCTCCTAAGTGGGGAGGAGGCAAAGGGCACTGATAGGCACTCATCCATGGCACTGTGCCACCCAGCTTGCTACCAGCCCTTTCCCTCTGCCCTCTTCTCCTCCAGGAGCACTACATCTCACAGCCAACCTCCACTTGGTGCCCAGATGGAAAGGTGTCCAGATACAGCTCATGAGAGAGTCAGGACTATAAGGTTTCAGGCTTGCAGCACCTGTTCCTGTGTGGGGATCCCATGGCAGAAGGCAGACCTCGGGAAACACATCAGGCCAGCAGCATTTGATGTGTTGGTTGGACCCACAGCTCCCAGGGCAGCAGTGAGTGCTTTGGCACAGAGTCAGTGGCTGGAGTAGGGTAAAAGTTACAGAAGTTAATCGAACAGGAATGGAATCAGCAACCCCTAGCTTAATTTCTCAGATGAGGAGTGCCAAGTTTTAGCAAGCTACTGGCTACATACCACAAAGCCAGGTGTTCCTGTTCTGGAACTATGCTCATCTGGCTGCTCTGTAGACGTGGCTGGAGACATGAGCCTTTGGCTGAGTCCAACCCACCCCTGCCTTCCAGCTGGACTAAGATCTAGTGTTCAATAACTTCAAAATCCCTCCCCAAAATGATCTGGCAGCCAGAGAGCTGAAGGGCTTCAGGACTTCGGGAAATAGCTGTGGGACAGAGGAGCGGGGAAGGGAGCTGGGGGCAATCGGTCCAGCACAGACCCACCCAGCCCTGCAGACGGAAGGCCTTCCTTCCTCCAAGGCCAGGAACAGCAGTGCAAAGATGCCGTGGGGCACACACAGGCAGCCAGCCTTCCAGCTCAGCCGGCGCTGCTCATCCCAAATCGATCCACAGAGGATGCTGCCCTCTCCTGGGCTCAGTGTGACTGCAGAAACTCAGGGAAATTTGGTGAGGCCCAAGACGAGTGCTTTTTGAGGCTCAAAATCCCACACCGGTGTCGGAACCCAGGACATCCCTCTGGGTGCCCTGGATGGCTTGTGCCCCTGGTAGGGGCTCGGAGATCCTGGCACCCAGAGGGGTGTCCTGGGTTCCGACACACTGGCGTTCTCAAATGTGGTGATTTCCCGTACCTGTGTCAGTGGACATCCCAGGGACTCTTCCTGCCCAGAGCCAGGCTGCTGCGTCTGCGGGTGCCCTCTGAGGGCAGCGTGGGACGGGAGGAGCAGGGCCAAGCTCAGGAGCTCTCCCTGAAGGACAGGGAGATGGGGAGGTCTCTTGGGCCAGTTACCAAGTGTGAGATCTGCCAGCATTTAATCTTAATTATTTTAACTAATTAGTTAACTGATTTGATAGCAAAATAAGCTGGCATGCAGTTAATGAAGGGAGCTGTAACAGAGTCCTACGCCGCCCCAGCAGCCCGGGCACGGCCCCCATCCCGCCACCTGCGAGGGGACAGCGGGGGCCGGAGCTCCGGCGCTCCCCGCGGGCTCCCGCACCCCTGGAAGGCGCTGTCCCCGCCGCGGGTGACGGCCAGCCCTGCCCAGGCCGGGCTCCGCCCGCCGGCACCGCCTCCTGCCCGCACCGGGCTGAGGCGGCTCCGCGGGCTGCCCGCCTGAGGGCTCCGGGGGCGCCTGAGGGGCTGCGGGACGGCCTTGGGACCCCCGCCCTGCCCGCACCGCTGCCACAGCTCCTGTCCAGCGAGCCCCGCAGCTCCCGCGGACCTCGGGCGAGCAGAAACCCTCTGGAGCCCGCTTCACCCACCTCCCCAGCATGCGGACGCCGACGGAGATGATCGTGGGGATGGTGCTGTGCCCCTGCGGACTCCTGCTGACACTCACGGGCACCCTGGCACCCAGTTGGAGGCAGGTGAGCCTCGTACCTGACCAGCCCGTGGACGTCGTTTGGGAGCAGGGCATCTGGGACATATGCAGGGAGCGGCAGAGCACCCACGACCGCCTCTGCGGGCAGGCTGACGGGCTGGGCTACTTTGAGCAGGTGCCCGTGCGGGTGGCCCAAGGGCTGATGCCCTCCTCGCTGGTGGTCACCCTGGTGGGCTTGGTGGTGGCTGCCCTGGGTGTTCGCTGCTGGCAGCCGGAGCCCCGGCACCTGGTGGCCGGCGTGGCAGGGCTGGTGCTGCTCCTCTCTGGGCTGATGAGCCTCGTGCCCAGCTCCTGGTACACCCAGGAGCTGTGGGCACTGCCTGCACCGCCTGGCAGCACGCTGACCGTAGGCTACAGCTTGGTACTGAGCTATTTGGGAAGCTGTCTGGAGATCCTGGGGGGGCTGGCCCTCGCCCTCAGCTTCCATCACTGCTGCAAGGAGGGCAGAGCTCCCAAATTGCCCCCCACCCCTGTGACAGAGGCTGGGTCGTGCGCCAGTAGAGCTTACAACAATCCCTGGGATGTGCTGGAGGATGAGCAAGATGGACAGCGTTGGGGGAAAAGCCCACCTTGTGACTCTGACTTGTAGCCCCAGCACTGGGACAGCTGTCACCTCCCTGGCATCAAAAGCAGTGCTGGCCCCTGCCCCTACAAGCCATGCCCTTCTCATGGGGCCCCTCTGAACAGGCTGGAAACAAGACCAAGGACCTGTTTTGAATATTTGCAACTTCCTCAAAAGCCTGCTGTGCTCCAGGATCTACAACTGTGCCAAAGCCATGCTGGATTGGGAACCAGAGGTGCCTCCAGTCCCTCTGTGCTGCTTTTACCTCATCTTCCTGTACCATGCACACCAGCTTGGGCAGAGACAGCGTTGGTGTTCCCATATAAGCAACACACAGGTCAGAAGTGTGTAACCTTCAGAGCTGGCAGCTGGGGAGGGGAGCACCTGTCTGTCATGTCTTTGCTCAGCTCAGGACTGTGTGAACAGCAAAATAAATTCAAAGCAATGGGTTTGGTGCTGTGGGATGGCTATGGGCTTTCTGCCAGGCAGGTTGGGCTGAGAGCCAGTGGGCATGGCTCACCCAGCTTCCCTGTGTTTTACCTGAAGCAGGGAGGAAAGGTCTGTAAAAGGGCACAGCTAGCTTTTATAGCACTTTCCCAAAGGACTTTTCCCCCATGGTCAAAATTAGCTCTTGAAGAGATTTCTCTTTCCTGGAGCACAGCCACTTCAGGGCAGAGTGGGGAGGGTAGGGGGAGGAAGATCATGGAGGAAAATATAGCATTTATTTCCCCTTTCAAAATTTGCTTGGTGTGAGGTGGTAAAACTGGTCTCACTGGTTTGTAAGGGACACTCAGAAGGTCAGAACTCCACTATAAAACCCTTCTCAGCCCCCTGCATAACAAGGTAAGAGCCAAGCCAGCTTCCTTGAAGAGTTATTTGGCCAGATTCTTATACCAGGTGAGCCCAAAGCACCCTGGTCAGCAAGCTAAGCCTTCCTGCAGAGGGACAGTCTCAGAGAGTGTGTTGAGCTTGGAGACTTCCTGATAAACCTCCCAAACGTTTTTTGTCTGGATTCTTACATTCCCTAGGTCTTAGACATCTAGAAAGAGCAAACCAATCTCTCCTCCCCAGCCCACACACAAACCACAATGGCACAAGAGATGCTGCACAACGTTCCTTTATGAAATTACGGTGTTGATGTGAGATGGTCCTTTCCTCAGCAGGGCTGGCAGCTCCTGCAGAAATCACAGATGGGTGTATCAGGAGTGAGTCTGACCCAACTTCTCTAAGTCCACCCCACACCTTAGCACAGGGGGTCCAGCCACAGGCAGAGTGGGACAGCCCTGTTAGACTCTAGGCACCCCTGGCCTTGCCCTTCTCCTTCAGCAGGAGGGCAGAGCTTGCCTCAGGAGTGGGCACCATGCCAGCACTGAGCCCTGGGGCACTGCAGGGTGGCAGAGGGGTCCCTAGCAGGGCCTGCTCCAGATGCTACTCACCTCTTTCCCTTCATAAGCTTCATTCACAACTGTATCACTCTTGGGGGGAAGCTCTTCCTCCTCCTCATCCTCTTCCTCTGGATCACTTTCACGGTGGTACAGGGTCAGCACCCGAGTAGAAGCAGCGCTCGAGGTCCTGGAGAGGGAAAAATGTACACGTAGAATGGCATGGCCAGCTCCTAGAGATGGGGCAGATCCCAAAGTCCTGCCACAACCCCTGGTAAAAGCCTACTGGGATGACCGGAGCTTTCCATATAACCCAGGAGTGCATCAGGACTCCACACTGTCCCTGGGTAAGGAGACCCTGTCCCTATTCCCAGCTGCACCTGGCCCGGTCCAGCCGCAGAGCTCACCTCCTCCGCCTGTCCCGTCTCCGCATGTAGGCCAGGGCCCCCACAGCAGCAGCAGCGAGCAGCAGGAGCACGGCCACCCCCAGGACAATGGGTCCTGCCAGGGGCTGCACCTCGGCCTCCTCGCAGTAGTCGCCACGATAGCCCAGGGCGCAGTGGCACGTCACCCGGCCAGCCTCGATGGCACAGTCCCCGCGCAGGTTGCACGTCTCGCTGCTGCAGGGCACAGCCCCCAGCACCTCCTCCGTGCTGGGGGGTACCACGAAGGGCTCTCCGTGCTCCTGGGGGCCAGGGGCTGCAGATAGGCTGGGGCGTGGCTGCCGAGGCTGGGGTGCAGCTATGGACGAGACTGGTTCCTGTTCTACGTGGGACATTCCTGATGGTGCCACTGCAGGGACCTGCGTCCCCACCTTCACTGAGGCGCCTGGAGGGATGGGCATGGATCAGCAGAGACTCGGGTAAGACCCCCTTCCCAAACTGGGGGAGACTGGGCAGGCTGTCCCGTGCCCAGGACCCCAGCACGCCCCGGCTGTGCCAGGCACTCACAGTCAGACTCATCGGAGCCGTCGGCACAGTCGGGGCGCCCATCACAGACTTGCTCTCTGGAAATGCAGCTCTGGAGGTCGGGGCAGGCCTGCAGCGGGGCGGGGCAAGGCGGTGCCAGCGCACACGCTGCCCCATGCACCAGGTGGTATCCGGGAGAGCAGCGGCACTGCCGCCCTGCAGGGTTGGGCAGGCAGAGCTGGGCACAGCCCCCGTTGCTCTTTGCACAGCCATTGGTGCCTGCCAAAACAGCACTGGTTAGCGCGGCCACCGCAAGGCACAGCTGAACCCCGCAGATGCCCTGGGCTGCGGCAGTCCCAGACCCACCTTCCTGTGAGAACTGGCTGTAAATCTTCATGGCTACCAGCTCCTGCTCCATCGGGAACCACCAGTTCTCAGCCTGCTCCAGCCGGCTGTGCCAGATCTTGCTGGAGCCTGGAGAGACGTGGGGTCAGCACTGCTCCACCTCCTCCCAATAAGGGTGCCTGAGCTGGGAGGTGGGGGGTCCCCTGGCTTGCCCTTCACCCCACAGAGGGGCATGCCTGCACCCCACAGGGACTGGCAGAACCCCATGACCTAGTGCAGTAGGAGGAGCTGGGAAAAGCACAGCAGGCAGACCTACCATTGGTAGAAGTTGTGCTCCAGAGCAGAAAGCCTTCTCCTATGGCAAAGAGTGAGAGACCATGCAGCCCTTCCCGCACCAGCTGGAAGCGGGATCCATCCAGCTCAACACTGCTGATGGTACCTCTCTCTGCAAGGCACAGGTGGAGAGGCTTCAGGGTGGGGACAGAGAGGGCTCAGGGCTCTCCCTCAGGGCTGTGCCAGGCTGTGCTTTGCAGACTGAGCACCTGCACCCCCCGCAGTGCCCCGGCTCAGTCCTCACTCACCATGGTCTGCCCAGTACAGCCTGGTGCCAGCACCCCCAAAGGCAAGGCCAGTGGGAGCCCGGGCTCTCCTCCAGACCACTCTGCGGCCAGTGCCATCCATGGCCGCACACTCCACCACGGCGCCACGCCCATGGCTGCCAGCTGCTGTGACAAAGCACATGGTGGAAGCACGAGGACACAGTGCCAGCCAGGCAGCACCCTGAAGCCCCTCACTGAGTAGTGCCAGGGCCCACCGCCCCCTGGGAGCTGCCACATGGATGGAGTGTGGCTGCCCCCCAATCCAGTAAAGGTTCCCACTCAGCCAGTCCAAAGCCAGGGATGTCACCGTGCCCTCCACAGCTACTGCCTTCTTCCAGGACAGCCGTCCCCAGTCCTTCAGGCGCAGCAGTCCGATGGAATTGCCTCCCACTTCTGCAAAGTACAAACTCCTGTCTTTCACTGCATAGTCAACAGCTGTCAGGCGACTCACCTTGGCCAAAGGCAAGGCCCGGTGTCGGGGAAGCCCTTGGGATCCAGCTGATGCAGGCAGGTCCTTCAGGTAGACCTGGAGGAAGGAGGCAGCACTAGGATGTGGATCCCTCTTCCCTGACAGTGTTGAGAACAGCAGCCCCCAGGGCTGGCTCCAGAGGATGGTTGGTACCTGTGCCACAGCTGCCGGTGAGACCAGGAGGGCAAAGGCAGAATCACGGATGGGCAGACAGGTGGTCTCATTGGCGGCCAGCATCAGCCCAGCGGGGCAGCGGCACTGCCCAGTGTGCCTGGCGCTCAGCAGGCACAGGTGGGAGCAGCCACGCATCTCACACGGGTTGGGGGCCGTGGGGCGCAGGGCTGGGTGCATCACCTGTGGGACAGCAGGCTCAGCCTCAGCTCCGTCAGCACCCGCCGGCAGAGCTGAGCACGACTGACAGCACACTGTGCTCCCAAGGCCCACACACAGCCCAGCTCAGGGCAGGATGGTGAGGCAGAGATGCTCCAAGAGGACCAGAGACACTTGGCCACAGAGACTGCTGCTCAAGGACCACTGGGATGGGGGTACAGCTCCCAGTGCCTCCTCACCCAGAGGACAACAGTGCTGTGCAGGATGGGAGATAGCAGAGCTGGCACAGCAGGGTTTGGGGCTCCCAAGAAGGTACCTGGAGGCCATGGGGCTGCCCACGCCGTTTGAGCAGCACGGTCCTGTTCTTGCCGCTGGCCTTGTCCACCTGCTGCACAGACCATGTCTTCCTCTCCGACCAGTAGAGCTGCCCCTCGCACACAGCTGCTGCAAAGGGGCTCCGGACCCAGTGCAGCCTCAGGACCTGTCAGAGAGGCTGTCAGTGCCCACCCTGGTCCCCATCAGAGCCCCATCACCAGTGCCCCACCACACCTTCACACTGCTGCCATCCAGACGTGCAGAACCAACACTGCCCAGCTTCTCATCCAGCCAGAAGATCCTCTGGGTGGGGAGGTCAAGGGCCAGTGCTGTGGGCCAGCCCAGTCCCTGGGCCAGCAGCACGTGCCGCCAACTCCCATCCATGCTGGCCTCCATCAGCCGTGAGTGGCTCCCCACCTCTGACCAGTACATCAGCCTAGTGGGAAGACAGGTACGAGCCTATGGACCTGACACAGCATTGACCCAGCACCAAGGCAGCCCAAAAAGCAGCCTGGAGCTTCCCATCTCATCATGGGTGCATTGAGAGCTCCATGCAGGGCAGGGGCAGGTGTCCAGGCTCTTTCTTCTCCTGTCATGCAGTCCCCACAGCACCAAGGTGAGGCCATCCCACCTTTTCCCCAGCCTCTCATCTACCTCCATGAAGGAAAATGGGGCAGGGCAGGAATGGCAAGGAGGTCCCCATGTCCTCTTGTCCCAGACTTACCCTGCCAGAGGCTGGAGCACCAGAGAGTGGGGCTGGTCCAGATCTCCATCCATCACCACAGTGTACTCTGGTATCCCTTGCCAGGCAGCCCCCAGGCGAGTGGCCAGCACCTGCCCTGCTACCCCATCTGTCCAGTATAGGTTCCTCCCAAGCCAGTCCACTGCTATACAGTCTGATCTCACACCTGAAATACATCCAAGAGGCAGCACCTGTGTGGGGTGACAGCTGCACGGCCCTTTGGCATGATGCTCCCAGCCTAGGTCCCTTCATCCCAGGAGCTCTGGCAACCCACAACCTTGCTCCCACTAGCACTTCTCCACATAAGGGGTCACAGCTCAGCACCCCACTGCAACCTGGAGACTGCACAGTGAGGGAGGCCAGCCCTGCTAACCCAATGTTGTCACAGCCCACCTTTCACCAGTGTGCCTTTCTTTCCTGAGTTGAGGTCCTGCCAGCGGATGCTCTCTGTAGCCAGGTCCATCCAGAAGACTTTCCTCTCCACCAAGTCATAGTCGAGTGAGAAGACAACACGATCCTTGTCAGTGGCCAGCACCACCTCCTCATGGCCACTCCGCAGGCCATAGGACAACACCTCAGACTGCACAGCCACCAGCAGCTTGGGCTCTGGTCCTGGGGTAACACAGAGCCAACATGGACCCTGCTCAGCACTAATGGTCCCATGGTCCCAGCACATACAGGCAAGGGACACAGCACTCACAGGCATTGGAGCTTGCTGGGACTCAGCCCATTCACAGGACTACGAGGTTTCCCATGGGCAGCAGACACAGGGGGACAAGTATCCACCAGCCCCTAGTGTATCTTAGAGGGCCAGGGCCAGCCTCAGCACTGCTTGGCCACCTCAGGACTTACCAGTGAGTTTGCAGGCATGGCCATCGGGCTCCAGCAGGTAGCCAGGGAGACAGCCACAGCTGTAGGACCCTGGAGTATTGAGGCATGTCTGGCTGCAGGCTCCCTTGCCCCATTCCATGCACTCATCTATGTCCATGCAGGAGAGACCATCCGCAGCAAGCCGATAGCCTGGGTCACACCAGCACCGCTGGGGGGAAAGGAACCATCAGCTGCCTACCCTGGGGACGTGAGGCTCCCTTCTGCAGCTGGAGCAGGGCATCATGGTATGACAAGCCCCTGTCCCAGGGCTGCTGGCACTCACAGGGCCCTGGGGCGAGGGGTAGCAGAGATGAGTGCAGGACCGCTGGCAGGGCACAGAGCAGTTCCCCGCCTCGTCTGAGCCATCCGCGCAGTCCTGCTGGCCGTTGCACACCAGGGATGCATTCAGGCAAGACCCCAGCCCACAGGGGTACTCATTACTCTGGCAAGGAGCAGGGTGGCCTGCAGGGACATGTGGGGAAGGCTGCCTTGAGCCTCGTCCACCAGCTCCTTTTCCTCATTTGGGGCAGATTTAGCTGCTCCCAGAGGCTGCCCAGAGCTCACTGCAGCCACATCCAGAGCTGTGCCCGTAGCCTAGCTTCAGGCTATATTAATCCAAAGGCCACTGGCCCCTGAAGGGAGAACAGCTACTCAGGACCTGGAGCCACCACAGCTGCTGGGAATAGGCAGCCAGCATATGGGGCCCTTCACCTCAGCACGGACACATACCCATCTCCCTCTGTGCTGGGCACCCACCAGCCACCCCTGGGTGAGACAGGGAATAAAATAAGGGTGTTGCTCACAGCCAGCCTCGTCACTGCCATCAGTGCAGTCAGTCTCTCCATCACAGCGCCAGACATCAGGGATGCACTCATGGCCATGGGAGCAGCCCCACTGCTGGTCCTCACACAGCTCTTCCTCCCAAGGGCAGCCCTGCAAGGCAGAGGGTGAAAAAGGCTACCTGCCCTCTTGGGCATGAGTGGGGACAGGCTGTGTCCCCACTGCTCCACTCACCTGCTCGTCTGAGCTATCCCTACAGTCAGCAGCACCATCACAGCGCCAGGCCTCTGGCACACACTCCCCACTGTGGGAACACGTCACCTCACCCTCACGGCAGAGCAGTGGCCGGGGCACAGCACAGCCCTCCTCATCCGAGCCGTCCTGGCAGTCGTGGTCACCATCGCAGTGCAGGGCCAGGGCCACGCACTGCCCACTCCGACAGGAAAACTCAGCTGGACCACACTCCTTCAGCACTGTGGGCAAAGGCCAGGGCTGAGCAAGGGCACTGTCCTCATCCTCTCAGCAGGTTGCACTGGGCAGTGCCTGCTCCTGGATCCACAAGAAACCTAGTGCATCCACTTGTAGGGCAGGCAACCCCAAGAGTCCGTCCCATTCAGCCCCAGGGTCTCACCACAGCCCTGCTCATCCGTGTGGTCCAGGCAGTCGGCATGGCCATCACACAGCCAGCTCCTGGGGATGCAGCGGGTGGCAGCATCGCAGCGCAGGGCACACTCCTGCGTGGGGGTCCAGCAGCCTGTCTCATCCGAGCCGTCGGGACACTGTGGTACCCCATCGCAGCGCTCTCCTGCCCCCACGCACACGCCTCCGCTCGCACAGTGGAAGGCCCCTGGGGAGACAGGGGGCTTTGCACTGCCTGCAGAAGGCAGCCAGGGTGCCCAGACCCTCTGCTAGCCCTCCAGTGACCTAGAAAGGCCCCACAAGGGATGAGGCTTGGTCCCTCCTAGACAGTGCATCTCCAGCAGCCTAGGTCCTGAGCAAGGTGATTGTAGCAGTCTCAACTCAGCCACATCTAGGTCACTATGAGCAGTGAGATCAACTCTATTCTTTTCCAACAGCACTTCAAGCCCAGTGCCAAGCTCAGACAGAACCCGTATGTCACATCACAAGCATCAGAGCCCAGGACACAGACTTTACCAGGACCCTGTTCTAAAAACCCCACCAGGACACAGCCAGAAGCCCTGGCACAGGGTGACCCAGCTGCACAGGTGACAGAAGAATGGCTCCTACCTGGGGTGTTGCAGAGCTGGGCGCACCCATCCTCATCAGAGCCATCTGCACAGTCCTTCTCCCCATCACACAGGTACTCCTGGGCCACACACCCAGTGCCATCACGGCAGGGCACATGCGTGCGAGAACAGGACAGATGGAGAACTGGGCTCAGGAGGTGTGCAGTGCTGGACTGGAGGGGTGCGGTCGGTGTCACTACCCGTGCAGAACTGTTTGAGCGTGGGGTGGTTGTGCTTGGCTGTGGGGCAGTGATCTTAGTTGTAAAAGATCGAGTGGTGCTGGTGGCTGGCTGCACAGTGGTAGTCTTGGTCAGTGTGGTCCAGGCAGTGGTTGGTACAGGGGTGGTCTTCTTTGATGTGGACTGTCTGGTGGTTGTTTGTGATGTGGTAGCCTTGCTTGTTGGTGCAGGAGTAGTGCTGAGTGCAGTGGTGGTCTGGCTTGGCGATGGTGTTGTGGTGGGGGTGGCAGGCCGAGCAGCAGTGGTGCTTGTGGTTGTCCTCATAGTGGTGGTCACAGGTGGAAGGAGTGGCACGGCAGATTCTTTGCTTTGTGGCACTGGCAGAGGATTTGGAATTTGTTGGGACCATACCCTCCCCACACTCCAGACACCTCCCAGAGCACCCGACATGCCCAGCAATAGCCAGGCACCCTGCCTCAGATCAGAGTAGCACGAGCCACCCAGCCCCAACAGGTACAGCAGCAGCACCAGGCACAAAGCCATGGCCACTCTTACCAGCCTGCAGCTCTGAGCCCACGAAGGCCACCACTCCCTGCACACCTGCAGCCGGCAGGGACAGCACGAGGGCCAGCGTCCTCCGGTCCCACAGCAGCAGAGCTGTCCCATTTGCTGACACCAGGTATGGCTCAAAGGCAGCCACGAGGCCATGGGACCAGCTGGGTGCCAGGGTGACTGCTTGCCGCTTGGTCAGACTCAGCGCCTGCAGGCCTGTGAGGCAGAGGCATGGTAGGACCTGGAGCCTGCCCCACCCCTCATGGCTCACCCTGCACCCCACAACCCACAGCTATGGCAGGGACCTTATGGCTGAGACCAGGGTCCTGAGTCTGCCCCATGAGCATCCCACTGCCCAGGCAGGGAACTGCTGCATGTGCAGCATGGCTGATCACCCCTGCCTACATCCACCACCTCTACTCCCTGCTTCAATACCACCAGGGCTCACCCAGGGCTGAGCTCCAGAGCACGCTGAAGGCTCTGCTGTCCATGGCCGCAGGCAGGTCTCCAGGCCACGTCTCGTTCCAGGCGTCCCACGGAGCACCCCCTGCCAGGCTCAGTGCCTGCAGGGGTTGCCCACGGGCCAGCCAGTACAGAGCACCGCGCTGCCAGTCCAAGAAGAGGTGCTGGATGGTGCCGCGAGCACGGTGCAGGATGCGCGGGGACTTGTCAGATGTCCGGATCACCCCGATGTCCCTCCGGTTACATGCCAGCCAGTACAGGTCCCCCGAGCGGATGTCCACACGGGCAGAGCAGACTTGGCAAGAGCAGGCAAGCAGTTATGAGGCTGTCCCATGACCCTGCACCTCTGCCTGGGTGCCCCTAGACCCTAAACCCAGGGCACAGCTGCCCACTGCCTCAACATGGCCTCACTGTGGGCACCACCAGGCCACTGTGCTCTGCACCCAGGAGATCCTCAGGTGTCAGGGAGTATTAGAAAGGGGAATGTGCCCTCTATCACCCCATAGGGTCTCACCTGGCAGCCCAGTCACAATGGCCTCTCTCCTGCCAGGGTGGCCCACAACACGCAGCAAAGTCCCATGGTCATCTGTCCCGTAGAGCACTGACCTCTGCCAGTCCACATCTTGCAGGTGGAAGGGCTCCTGCCACTCCTGCACCTGTTTGGTGTGTGCTCCAGGGCCCACATGCACGAGAGAGATGGACTTTCCTGATGCATACACGATGGACAGCTCTGCAGAGCATAAGGGCAGTGTGTGAGCGCAGCCCCAGGGACACTGGATGGAGTCACCAGCATGAACCAAGATAGAAATGTCACAGCACTGGTGTGTGCTGGGAACCTCATCCCACCAAAGCCACAGCCTGTTATGGCCCTCCTCCAACTCCCACACGGATGTATACCACCCCAGAGAGCCAGGCCCTGCTCACCTGCACATTTCCCTGAGGGCAGGAGGAAGAGGCCCTCTGGACACGCACACTTGTAGCCCCGAGGATGCACAGGGGACAGGAGGCAAAGGTGACTGCACAGGCCCAGAGCACATGCAGCAGTGTCCCCTGGGAGCAAGAGGATGTTAAAAGCTCTCTCTCAATGTATCTCTCAATTCCCAAAAACCACAGTCTGTCCTGGGACCGGATAAGGGCTGGAGGCAGGGTAGCGATGCCACGGGAGTTAAGGGGGCTCAGGTCTACCCAAAGCCACGGGCCTTTCCTACAGTTTTATAGGTCCCCTCTGTACCAACCCCACAACCCCTCATCACAGCACCAGGCAAACCAATGGGCAGGACCTGGTGAGCTCCAGGACCCAGTGAGCCTTCCCTAGCGCCCAGGGATGTAGCAGGGGTTGCTGCCATGCTGCCAGCCCTGCAGCAGTGCAGCACCTGCAGGTACTCACTGGGAGGCTGCTGCAGTGCATGCAGCACAGTGAAAGCTGAGATAGAGGCACGGAGCAGCACTGCATGCTCCTGGGGAGAGGCCCAGGTGGCTGACACCAGCTCTGTGCCATCGGTCCAGAAGAACCGGCTCTCAAACACGGCCAGGCCCAGCGGCTCCGTGTGGCTCCGCAAAACAGCATGGAAGGAGTGGCGCCCGCTGCCATCCACCCGCAGTGTCTCGATGGACTGGGGACAAGGCAAGGCACGGTGGCCATGTGGCATCCCCACACCTTGGCCCTTCTCCTCCCAGCCCAGGGATGTATGCCAGACCTAGGCACCGCTCCCTGCTCCCTCCCATGCTTTGGCCATGGACACAGGGGAACCAGGGCACCCTCCCAACTCCCACCTCATCATCTCCCTGGGTGTGAGAGAGCCCTGCTGCCCCCCATCCCTACCTCCTTGTACTCGCTGATCCAGTACAGCCTGCCAGCCACATGGTCCAGGCTCAGCCCCACAGGCTCCTCCATGGACACAACTGTGAGCTCCCGCCGGTTTGAGCCATCCATGCCAGCTGCAGCAATGACTGTCCGGCCCCTCTGTCCACGGTTGACCCAGTACAGGGACCTGGGGGCAGGCACTCAGCACTCACTTGACAGGGTAATCCCAGTGCTGCCATAGCCCCACAGCAGGCACTGCATGGTCAGCACCAGCACTGCAGTCCCAG
Source organism: Hypocryptadius cinnamomeus (assembly GCA_013400635.1). Lineage (NCBI taxonomy): Eukaryota > Metazoa > Chordata > Aves > Passeriformes > Zosteropidae > Hypocryptadius > Hypocryptadius cinnamomeus. The sequence goes on along the minus strand of VYZP01008704.1, from coordinate 52,606 downwards.
AAACCTGGGCCAACCCAAGCTCATTCACTGCTCACCTTGCAGCTGGATGTACTGTCAGCTGCTCTGGTGCAATGTCCTTCCCCAGCACCGTCACGTAACCACGGCCATCACCCAGCCCTGCACGGATGGCTGGAGGATGGCTGCTGGCCCAATACAGCTGCCCTGTGAACCAGTCCACAGAGATGCTGTTCACCTCTTCGGCATCTGTAGAGACAGAGCAGTTTTAAGGCACACCTGCTCCAGGCTGTGTGGCAAACTCAGGCTGCCCCTTGCTCTATACAGGAAAAGCAGTACTGGGGTGGCAGGCCAGCTCTCAGCACCCATCTCAGCCCTGCTACAGCACCTGGCACACTTGGTCCTCCTCACCTGCATAGAGAGGCTGTGTGCCTTTCCCTGGGTGGTGAACACGGAGCTCTCCATCCTCTGTCAGCCAGTAGTAGGTTTCTCGAAGCAGGTCATACACCAGGGCGCGGGGTTCCGTCTCAGTGGAGAGCAGGGGCCGGTAGGCTTGGGTCCGTACATCCAGAAGGGCCAGGTCCTGCCCCACGGCCACCAGGATCTGTGTTGAATTGTCTGCCAGGGTGAGAGGAAAGTCACTCATTGACCAGGGACATGGCTAGCAGGGGGGCACTGCCCAGCCCTCGTCCAGCCTGGGCTCCCCGCCTCTCCCTACCCGTCACTTCGCAGGCGGTGCCATGCCGCAGGGTGTAGCCCTGGAGACAGGCGCAGCTGAAAGTGCCCGGGGTGTTGGTGCACAGCTGGCTGCAGGGGCTGTACTCCAGGGAGCACTCGTCCACATCTGCATGGATAGGTGAGGTCAGCAGCCTGCCACAGAGCTGCCCCAGACAGCATTGCCACTGCTCCCCTGGGTCTACAGGCAAGCTGCCTAGATACTAGAACATGGGCCTCAGCCCCAAAATGCACCAGCTGCTGCTGGGACATTATCTAGACACAATCTTTATGAGACCAGGTGTGACACACAGGCAGGAGCAGGGCAGAGGCAGGTGCTTCCCCAGAAGCACGGGCTCTGTGTAGACACTGCTGTCAGTGGCCAAGGCCACATGTCACGAAGCACATGCACCCTGACCTCCCCTTACCAGCACAGCTTTGCCCATCTGCCTGCAGCACCCAACCAGCCCCGCAGGAGCACTGCACTCCCCAGTGCGTGTCAGTACACGTTTCTGCACAGCCCCCGTTTCGTACAAAGCAGCTCCGACCTGTGGGGATGCAGCAAAGGGTGACATGAGGAAGGACAGCTGTGTGGCTCCCCTCCCCCTGTCCCCACCCAGATGGGCAGCAGCCAGCAGCTGTGTGTAACTTACCACATGTGCTGGGCTCATCCGTGCCATCCAGGCAGTCATCCTTGTCATCACACATCAGGGACTCCAGGATACACTTGCCCTCATCACACCGCACCATGCCAGGCGTACAGGGGGCTATGGCACACACAGCTCATGTCAGCAGGGCAGACAATACCCTGGGCACAGGGAAACCGTGGGTCCCAGACTCATGGGGAGAACCTGCAAAGCATCAGTAGCTTCCCGGGAAGCTTGCCACCGTCCCAAGGGAAGCTGGGGCCCAGGAGAACAAAGCACTCTGTAATTCACACATGGCCCAGACAGGTCTCACCCTACTGAGGAGCATCCAGTGTTCTTGCTTACCGCAGACATCTTCATCCGAGGAATCACCACAGTCGTCGATCCCATTGCACTTCCACTCAGCCATGATGCACACCCTGTTCCTGCACTGCCACTGCCCAGGCAGACAAGGCTGCTGGGGACACCCCTCCTCGTCCCAGCCATCCTCACAGTCTTGGTGCCGATCGCACAGCTCCCAGTGCGGGATGCAGTGGTGGGTGCCGGGACACTGCAGCTTCTTTGTCCCACACACTGAGGAAACAGCGCAGCACTCACCAGCCTGCCCTGCATCCCCAGCCACCCCCACTCAGCCCCTCAGCAGAGAGCACATACCACAGTCCTGCTCATCAGAGCCATCCAGGCAGTCAGCAGCACCATCGCAGCGCCAGCTGCTAGAAACACACCGGCCATCGTCACACTGCCAGACATGGGCGTCCCTGCCACAGGCAACATCTGCAGGGACAACACACAGTCACTGGGACCTACTGCTATGGCAGAACAACAAGGTCCACTTCATCCTGGCACGGGACAGGTGCTGGCAGTGCCCAAGGAGCATAGAGTTCCAGGATGTGTTCTCATGCCACAGATATTCCCAAGGATCTCTGGAGCACATATGTCCCTGCAGGATGCTACACAGGCAGAGCCAGCAAAGACTGAGGTGCCTCTCTCCTGGCCTGCCCCACCACTCCCCAGAGCACCAGGGCCCCTTGATGCCTGTGCAGCACAGCTCCCCAGGCCACCCATGACACCGGATGGGTGCCACTCACCGCACTGCTCGTCCGTGCCGTCAGGACACTGCTGCTCGCCATCGCAGAGCCAGGGAACGGGGATGCAGCCGGAAACGCAGGCGGCCTGGCGTGAGGCTGCACACGTGGGGCTGGCAGCCGCTGCGGACAAGAGGGAGCCGGGCCCGGGATCAGGCGGGGCGGCCGCAGCGGGCATCCACCTGCACAGCCCCGCTGCAGCTCCCCGCCTGGGGGTCCCGGCACAGCCAGTACGGGGAGAGACCAGCCCCGTGCAGGGGCACCTCTGGATCTCCTCTGGGGCTAGAAGGAGAACTGCACCTCTCGTCCCCGCTCAGGGAAGGCAGAGACTCCCCAAGCCTTCTAGGCAGCGGTACAGGGCCCCTCGGGATGCAGGGGTCCCCATGCTGTCAGGGTGACAAGTATACCACAGGCGTCAAAGACACGCCAGCGGGAGATGAATAGAACGGGGACATCCTCAGTGGCAGGGGACCCCCCACTGCCCATCGCGGGGGCATAAGCTAGCTTCCCTGATGCGGCGGGCGCCCACCGCAGCCCCTGGGGATGAGGCAGGGATCCCCCCGCGCCAGCCCGCCCCCCTCGGTCCTGGCTCACGGGCGCGGCGTGTCCCGGCGCCAGCGGCGCTCCCGGCCAGCGGCAGCAGCGGCGGCAGGAGGATGCTGAGGAAGACGAGCACCCGGCGGAGCGGTGGCGGGGGGCGGCCCATGGCGGCGGCGGCGGGGAGGGGCGGCTCNGACACGGGGGTCGCCGGCCTCGGGCGGGGCAGCTGCGGTCCCGGGCCGGGCTCTCATGGGACCCACCGCCCGCCAAGGGCTGAGAGGCACGGGGGGACCCCTGGCCCCCGCCCCGCCTTGTCCCGCCGGGCGGGGGTTGTTGTGAGAGCCAGCCGTGAGAACCAGGCCCGCAGCACCTGCGCCGGCCGTGGGAAGGCAGCGACAACCTTGAACGCGGGGGCACCCCCCGAAAACAGGGGGCTACGCGCACCCCCCAGCCGGCCGGCCTCGACCTTGAGCGCTGTGAAAGAGCCGCTGAGCACAACAAGGAGAGCGAGAGCAGCGGCCGGGGGAGGAAAACAGCCCGGCGAGAGGATAAGGCACCTGCCACTGCCTGGGAAAGGAGTCCCATCCACCAGGCAAAGCAGGGGAATCGCCCAAGCCGCGGAGATGGCCCCGGGGCACTGGAGTTTGCGAGCTTCTCGCTAACCACCCGGGGGGAAATGCCGGTGTGCTGCCCTGTTGGCTTGTCTCCCGATCAGCTGCCTGTGATGGCATGAGTGTCTATCCACCCCCAAGGCTGGTCTGTACTCCAAGCACATCCATGGCCTGTGGGTGCCGTGCACTCATCCTCTCCAGCCTCCCCATCAAACCTCCCTGCATGAGAGCTGAGTCTAGAAAGCTGCTGCAGTGGCTGCACACTTACTGACACCACTGTCTTCCTGTGAGACCTTCTGGCATGTACACATTTTCTGGCTTGCTCAGAAAGGGAAAGCTCCAGGATGATCTCCTGTGTGCTGGGGAAGAGATGGCACCAGCCACAGGGCTGGCCCAGGAAGGGCTCTGACATAGCCAAGTCAGCTGGAAGCTCAGAGCAGAGACACCCTCAGGCAGATGGAAAGACCAGGGTGTTGCACAGCTCTGGGACAGGAGGCCCAGTGCACTGGCACAAGGGAGATACCCCAGGCCAATGGCATGACATTTGTCCCGAGGTGTGGTGCCCACACCCAGCTGTCCACTCTCTCTGGGCAGCATCCCAGTAGCTCTGGGCAACTGACTTCCTCAGGCACTCCCCAGGAAACACAAGTGTGGAGATCCCAGGGATGATGAGCATCCTTGTGGCAGGATCACCAGGCAAAGTGGTTCCTAGTGGTCAGGGGAGAGAGTAGAAAGGACAGAGCAGTACCCAGGCAACCCCAAGACTCCCCAGAAAGCTCCCATGCCCTCCTCACACCTGTAGGCCAATGCTTTGGAGATTTGTGTTAGGACACTGGGGATCTGCCCTGCACCCCAGCTCTGCCACCCCACAGTGTACCCACACCACCAAAGCAGTAACTCCTCACACTGGCTGGCTGGGAAGGGCAAGTGGCAGCAGAGGGACTGTGATAAAGGGTCCAGAAGTTAGTGTGTACAGCAGAAATGCCCAGTGTACCTGAGCATTAGCCTGGGGAACTGCGGCAGCAGTGAGGAAAAGGACATGTGGTGTGGCCAGTCTCTTGAAATGCAGGAGATTTTTTTAGAAGCATGATTTAAAGTCAAAGTATTTCAAACACATATATATAGACAAAAGAACATATAGGTTATATGTATGTATAGACAATAGCCCACTGTATGTAATTACATTTATATGTACCTACAGTGACTTCTTCTCTATGATGTACTGGTTATTTTTTTCCTGAACTTCTGGAGAATTTTTGGGATATTTTCTGGTTTTTCTTTACAGTTGCATTAGTAGGGAAGTCTCCTTTTCTCACTGACATTTAGATTCTCCCTTCTTTGCTTCCAAAATCTAAGGGGGGCTTGATGACTGGAGAAAGCTGGCACCAAAATGAGAGGGAGCAAATCTGTGCTTACATGACCAACAGCATGAAAAATGCTATAAAAAAGTCCAGCACCATGTCCCAATAACACCTTTAACTATTCCAAGTACAACAATTTTTTTTTTCAAACATTCAAAGGCAGTTTCACATTAAATAGTATTATTGATTTGATATTGTTCATAGAAAATTACATGTATCTTTTCTGCTGTATGATTGAGCATATTCTCTTCTGTTACTGCTGTATTCCTGTTCCTTTCCAGTCACTTTTAAGCACTTTTTTCCTAAAGATAAGGGACATCATGCTGTTAAAAAAATAGACAACAAAAATTCTGTGGGATGCTGCCTCGTATCAGTTATCAACCTTCTACAATCTTGTTTCCATAAAGAAAGGACAGCTCTACTTGCCTCTGTGCTGTGTGGCCAGACTCTGCTTAAAATTAAACTGTGTGCAATCTGTTGAGTAAAATTTATGCCAGTGGGAAAACTGGATTTCATTAAATACCTATTTCTTCCTAGGAAATCATCTTATTAAGTGCTTAAATTTAAAAAAAAAAAATTTAGCATTACAAACTATTTTTCAAATACTGAAGCTTTTTAGGTTATTAAAAAAAACCCCTTTTTCAACCCTATGCCTCCAAGAACTACAACTCCTATTTCAGGGTCTGGCCCACAGACACACTGATAGCAACACTTCCATGAGACTTGCAGAGTGGTGCCCTGGTCTGGTGCCCAGACTCCCTGACAAATCAGGTAATCTCAGTAACCCTCTTCCAAGGCAGCCTTGCAAAGTGGATGACAGATGCTCTGCTAGAGGGATAGGAAATGGCTGGAGACATTGACTTTCATTTGCCATTTCCCTACTTTACTCTCTTAGCAGCATTGTCTTTCTTTTGCTTAAATGCCCCTCCAACCTACACCCTCACAGACAGCTCAGTGCCCAGCAAAAGCAAACGGGGCTGGTGGCAGCACCTGCCTCGAGGGACATTTAATGACAACAGAGTTGTCTCACAAGTGGCACCTCCAGCCTCCAAGAGCCTCAGCATAGGCAGGAGGAGCACCAACACTGAGATCTGTGTGTGGGTGAATCCAAATAGCCTTGAAAAATTCAAGTTTACAAACTTAAGGCACCACTGGGGAGAACTGGGAAATATGAGCACCTGCTGTGATACAGCCTGGCAAGATGCTTAAAAAACCAGCGTTGTTTACCGCAGTATTATTTACTTTAATTACAAGGGGTTTGAAAGGAACAACATTCAGGCAATTTGGAGGACTAATTTTATGAATACACTGAGGAAACAATTTCTTGTTCTCTGCAGTAACAAGAGCTACACTGCTTTCAACACCCTAGGCAGGTTGGAAATTTGATGTGTTTGCCTTCATGCTTTTTATTTCAGAACACAACCGGGTAGGAAGATCGTTTTAAGGAGCAAGTGAATTATCAGGATAAGGAAATTGAGACAGTTTTGAGCTTTCATTGATTTGGGGAAATAAACTCACAAGGTACTGTCTGCTGCCCTGAAAGGTTCCAAAAGTGTTTGCTTCTTTTCAAAAAACTCTAGCCTTGTGATTATATCTCCCCCACATCCTTGTCACCCTACAGTTCCCCAGCCCGCTGAGAATTAACTGTGAGATCTGGGGAAGATGGAGAAAGAAATCACGACCTCCACTTCGAGATGCCACAGTTCCCGCACCGTCTCCCGTCCGGGCTTCGCCCTTCAGGATCCGCCTGTGGTGCCTGTCCACGCTGCCACTGGGGAGCAGCAGAAGGCTGCGGGAAGGTCCTGCCTTGTTCCGCTCTCCCAGGCTCTGCGAGTTAGCCGTGAGTCCTGGAGGCAATGGAGAAGGAATTCAGGACCTCCCCACCTGCAGATGCTCTGCCTAGCAGCAGCCCTGTCGCACAACCCAACTTTCAGCCTCACAGCTTGTCACCAAACCCTGCTCAAAGCTTCCTTACACTCTTGCTGGGGAGGTGGGACGAGGTTGCTGCAAGAAGGCCAAGCCCAGGTTTAGCTGAGGACAGGATGGTGTGGGGGCAAGTCTCCTTGCCTGGCTCTGGGGTTCTGGTCCTTCCACACCAGGAGCAGGAAGGAAAAATCACTGCCAGCCTGCACCAACAAGGCAGAAGCATGTCCCCAGGACTGCAGGCATCCAGGGCTCTGTGAGATAGCTGTGCTAAGAGGACATGAGGGATCTGCCACTTGGTGACACACACATTCATCTCTGTGTATACACACATACATATTTAGACAGGTGCCTATACAGATTCACACACACCTACATGGATGTTGAAAGACTTTTTCCAGTCCTTTGATACCCTGCTTCACTGAGGTGCCTCCTGCCAGGCAGATCTATGAGGTCAGTGTATCCTGGACATGATGTTTAGAGCAGTGTGAAGTCCTGCTGTTCCCCACCGCTGCAGGGCATGGCCAAGAGAGTGGGAAGGTGAGCAGCCCATCCCTGAGAAGCTGAGTCCCCGGCACAGATGGAGGAGATTGCCTGTGGCTGGAAAAAGGGCAGCATTCACTGCTGCTTATAATGACTGGGATTGTATTTATCATTATGGAAGCCTTGTCAGCTGTCATGAGCAGTGGCTGACCCTTCACTGTCTCCTCTGGGCTCACCTCTGTGTCCCACCCTGCTTTCTGGCAGTGCCTCCACTCTTTAAAGCAGCCACACTGTCACACACACACTTCTTGCTCACCCCTCCAGCCAGTCCTGCTTTCAGGCAAGATGCCACCTTGGACCGACGTGTTTCTAACTTTTGTGACCAGGGTCTGGCAGTTTTTTTCCTTTTTCCAAGGAAACTAACAGCTGGACACATCTTCCTCTATTTGAAAGAAAGTAAAACTCTTCAGAAACAAAAGGAAAAACAAAACAAAACAAAAATTAGCACTTTTCCTTCCTGTTTTGTTTTCCATCCTCTGTTTAGTAAGTCCAAGTTCTTCCTTGTCCATACTCTGTCTCTGGTTCTGCACACATCCCTTCAACACAAGAGTGAACAGCCCAGGTAAAGGTGCTTTCTCACTGTATCCCCTGGCTGACCTCATTGTCTATCAGAGTAAAAACTCAAATAATGAGAAAAGGCCTTCCTCTTCCAGAAGCAGCCAACTCAAAATTGCTTTGTCATCACACATCCCCTCATTAGCATCACATCACTATTTTTAGCTGCTTAGTAAGTCATACCAAGAAAAATAATTGTCATCTCTCTCTAGACGCATATAACTTCACAAGAAAACATCTGATTCATCATTGCTTGGAAAACTAGCCTGGCTTTAACACGTCCCCCAAAACAGTTTCTTCCCACCCACCTTTGATCAGATATCTTCACTTTTTTTAGAAGGGAGTTTGGCTTTCTGATTTCCACCTGCTTGCAGATTTTTCCTCATTCTCTGTATAATTAAGGCTGCGTCTGCACTTGCACACATCTCCACTAACGTGAGGCTCAGCTGGAGCAGGTAGCAGGCACATCATGACTTCTTCAACCCACCCATGTGTGTTCCCTCCATGAACACCATGGTGCAGGTTGGGATCTAGGTGCACTTGGTTCTCACTCCCAGGAACACGGTTGGTGCCCTGGACCAGGATGTCCCCCTTGTCTCACGATGTTGCCCTGGAGCCACTGATTCCTGCTCTCAGTGTTTGCATTACAGCCTCACCTGCTTTGATTGCTCCAGACCTGGGGTGACAGTGCAGCCCACTGTGATGTGAAGCACATGCTGAAGCCACTCTTGAAGGAAGAAACAGCAAACCTCATCCTCAGCCAACACTTTTCAGGGTCACTTCTTTAATGACTGAGCAGTACTGAGAGCTGCAGGGAGACAAAGGAGGCTATAAAACAGGCCAGTCTACCCTCCTCTCAGGCTATCACTGATGATCTTACTGCCAGAGAGCAGTAAAGCATTATAACCCTGGGACAGCCTGTGCTCCACCTATTATCCCCTTCCTTGTTTCCCGAGGAGCTTTGAACAAAATTAAGAGGGAAAAAAAAAAAAGCCACAATGAAGAAGAAATTATGCTTAAGGAAGAGAGAACTGGGAAAAGGTGTAGTTCTCTCTGAAACCTCACCCAAGTTTCAGTGATCAGCATTTCTTGAGCCAGACATGGTGTCTCCATCTAACAGCCCTTGATGGCTTCAAGGTATTCCTTTTTGAACTCTTGCAAACCTCAATATCCCGCAGTGGAGACTTCCTCCTCTCAGTTCTGCACTGTGGAAGGAAACCAGGTCCCCTTGCTTCCTTATAACAGGACACCCAAGAGCTTAACTGGGTGAAAGACAGTTTCTCCTTGCCCACCACATCTGCCCTCTCAAGCTGAATATACCTGCCCTGTTCACGGTGTAGAAACCATCCCAGACCTTTAAAAATCCTTGGTGCTCTTTGGCTCTGGGGAGACCATGGTTGTGCAGAGCATCTGAGACATGGGCACACCCTGACTGCAGATTAACTGCAGCATTTCCATTTTGTCCCTTTCCTAGACATTCCAAAGGCCTGTCTCAAACAGGACAGGGGTTATTCCATGCCTCGACATCCTGAGAGCTGCAGCAAGCAGCCAGGTGCCTGTGAAATAGGGTATCCCTGCTGCAGCTGGCATGTACTTTCACAGCTTCCTATGGACATCCTGCTGGGACATGGTGTGGCCATCCCTCAATCTTCAGCCAGAAGTGACGCTTCTCACCTTGCACCATCAGCTTGGGTCTGAGCCCAAGCCCAGTGCAAATCCCAGATGTAGGATTTCGTGTGTAGGAGTACTCCTTACATCCCCAGCTGTGTGTTCCTTACCTAGCAGATGGCAGGAAGGTGGGCAGTTGGAGCAAGAAGGGCACCAGCTCAGGCAACTGCAGCTGTTTGATACTGAAGGGTCGACATTTTGTGATGGGCTTTGGTATGTGCTGCATTTAGTCTTTATTGTTGAGTGTCTGTTTGCCTTGAGCCTGGAACTAGCAGAGAAATCCCAATGTTCAAGCAAAGGGGAGGAGCACTCCATGAAAATTTGATGGGAGCGAGAGACATAAATAGACAGGCTTTGTATTCCTCCCTGGAAAAACACTGCATAAATCCTTCTAACAAGATTCCAAAAGTCTCATGCAGGACAGGCATTTTGGCTTTACTTCATGATTCACAAGAGCTTTGCTCTTTGCCAGATCAAACTGCACCACACACAGCTTCACACTGACTCGGCTTTTAGCCCCATGAAAAACACTGCCGCTGCAGTACTGCCCAAAAACAGGCACCCAGGGAGCTGGGGCTGCATCCAGAGCATCTTGCTTAATCTCATGAATACCAGTCCCTACAAAAATAGAAACAATTGCCTTCTCACAGAGGAGCTTGCTGTATCAAGTTCCTAGTGCTCACAGCAACCAAGTTAAATTAGTGTTATCTTTGTGGCTGGTAGATTAAATTGTTTCTTTCCTGTAATGTTAAATAAATAAGGCACTTCTTTTGTGTTTTGGTGAGGTAGGAGGTTTTGATTATCTTCTTACCTTTATGACATACTGTGCCCACTTAATTTTTTGCATTGATGACATGGAAAGTGTCTTCGAAGCCAAAAATGCAGTGTGTTTGCCATACATAGCAAGTGTGTTGGTAGAGAGACTGGTTCAGCTAAGCAAGCAGCCCACATTATTTAAAACAATCCTAAAGTCGCCAGAGCGTAACATCTGGGACAACTCTGCCACTGCCATGTCAAACTCACTGGGATGAGACTGGAAAACAAGTGGAGGAGAAAGCCCTGTAGCCATGACTCTGACACTGCCTCAATTTCTCATAAGAAGTATTCAAATGGGCTTTCTGCTTTAGAGGCTAATTCTCCATCCGAGGGCAGGGTTTTCATTTCCAAGACGTAGTCTTTCTTTCATTTAACTTCCAGAATTTTAATTTAATCAACTTTTAATGAATAAATGCAAAAGATTTTGCCTACACTACTGCTCACTGTAACTTACCTTGTCTCAGGTGGCTGTTGGTAAGATGTCCCACCAGCTCTCCCTGGAAAACCTGAGGGAAGATTTTTAAATCTCCTGTAATCTGTCTTTTCCAGTGGGATGCCCTGAAGCTACCAAGGTCCTGATTTTTAAAGTGTGTAAGGCTTTTCTCAGAGACTGGCAGTCTCCCAGGAGGTGCCCAAATGCATGGGGAAGTGCTGACATCCACCCTCCAGGGCAGAGCCACCTTTCTGGAAGCAGTCTGTCTCTGCATCTTTCCTTCAGAGCAATGTAGGAGTGTCAGCATTGAACATTTGGTTGCTCTTTGCAGGGACTGTGCTGCTAAATCCTGGAACATAAAGCCCTGCACTCATTTTCTCCTTTCAGAGTGGCACCATCTTCCATTCTGCCCAGCTCACTCTGGTTTAACCCCTTTTCCTACAAGCAGGGCTTGTTTGATACTGGCCACTCAGTCTGAGTCTCTTTCTCAAAACCTTTTAAACCCACAGGTCAACAGCCAGCCATAAGCCAGAATTAGACCCAAGCACGGGGTCTCCAAAATATCCTGGTTCCAGGAAGATCAAGCCCAGCAGAGGCAGCAGACCTCCTGGCAGGACCTCACCTCATCTCTGCAGTGCTATCAAACAAAGACATGGGGTATCAAGGTAATGGGTTGCTGGCTCTGCTTTCTAGGGGACCACTTGCTTTTCTCTTGCCCTGAGCACCCTTGGGATGTGCTCTTGCCATAGCAAAGGAGGAGCTTTGCAGGGAACAGTAGGCTCAAGACCTTCAGCACGCCTCTCCTGCAGTGAGTGGATGCTCCCAGTCCCTTTGGAAAGCCCTGGGGTTGGCCGTAGCAATATATCTACTCCAGACTAGAGCTCTGGGCAGCCACAGATTGCAGCAGCAAGCACAAATACATGGCCCAGATACATTCTTTTTCTGGGAAACAAAGATGTGTGAGCCTTAGGACTATTACAATCAGCTCTAGCTTCACAGGGGTGTAGCTGTGCTGATCCAGCCAAATATGTTCCCTGTGGCCTTGTGGCTTTTTGGGAAGTACCAAGGGATAGATGACACCACCAAGAGCAAACAGCACTGCCTGAGCTGGTTGGGAGGGAGATGGAGATGGCACATGGGATGCTGTTATACAGGAGATGCTGGGTGTGATTGTCATTGCATCCTTCATGGCTGGGGTGAGAATCTGTCCTGAGCAGGCTGTGTGGTATGGATATACCAGGATAAAGAGAGGGCAGCCCAAAATTTCAGCATGTGTGAGCTGCCCACACATCTAATGTATGCCTCACCGCAGTCTACAGATTCCCCACATGGGGAAGAGGAGGAGCTGGCACTGATATCTTCTCTGTGGTGACCAGTGGACAGAATCTGAGGGAACAGCATCTGAGGGGAGGTTTAGGTTGGATATCAGGAAAAGGTTCTTCACCCACAGGGTAGTTGGGCACTGGAACAGGCTCCCCAGGGAAATGGTCACAGCACCATGCCTGATGGAGCTCAGGAAGCATTTGGACAACACTCTCAAGACACAGGGTGTGATTCTTGGGGCTATCCTGTGCAGGGCAAGGAGATGGACTGGATAATCCTTTGCCATTGCCTTCCAACTCAGTATATTCTATGACTCTGTGATTCTATGCCAGGATATAAATTGCCTTATTCATGAAGAAAATCCACATATTTAACTTTGCACCCACCATCAGGGCCCCCATCTCCAATTAAGGCATTCCCAGGCCTTTGGGGAGATGATAAAAGCAATAAAGGAGGCAGAAAGTAATTGGGAAAAGCTCAAGGGCTGTAAAACCTTCCCCCCTATTAGCTGCACTTGCATACAACCTGTCAGACTCTTTGGTCTTTCAAAGATAACCCTGGGGTTACACACTCAGGAGCTCAGTCTGTCTGAGCCTGCCAGCACCTCCCAGCCTCAGTGAGAGCCCCAAACCCAGGCAGCCTCCAGGGCAGAGCACAGCACAGCACAGCCCAGCAGGCATTCCAGAGGCCATGGTAAATAACTGTGGCTTAAAACAGCCCCAGCCTGGCAGCAAAAACTAAAACAGCAGGAGTGACACTTTGGTCTTGCAGGACTACCATGAAACCAGCTGCCAGATGTTTCCTCGAGTGTATCTGCCTACCTTTGGAGGAAGGGATGAAGTAAGATGCTCAGTCTCAGTGCAGACACTCGGGTTTTAGTGTTATGTAGCTGCTGCTGAGCCATACCAGCCCAGCACGGCACAAACATTTTGTCCTGATAGTACCCGAGAGACAATCAAGCACCTGCCAAGGCCTGGCCCCATCCTAGCAGGATGCCAGGGAAAAACTTTTTCACAGAGGGGTGTCTGACCTCAGCCACCCAAGAGGGACATGGGATCCTGGTGGCTCCTCTCTCCAGCTGCAGCTGAAAGTCTGATAGGAGTCTGTGCTTTCTTTGTGCTCCAGGGCTGCAGAGGTACAGAGCTCACCACACTCTTTAGCAGCCCTGCTCAGCATAAATCTGGTACTTGTTTCCATCTGAGGCCTACATATAAACTTGGAAAGTGTAGAAGCTCTTCCCAATCACTCTGCCTGACTTCAAAACATCGGCAAATAACTCATTAGTGCAGTATGGACTGGATTAAAACATTGTAATATATGGTATTTCTGTGGGTGTTGGAATTAGTGGCATTTATTGAAAGTTTAATGTACTGCCTAACAATTCAATACTTTAAAATCGTGTGAAAATTATCATTGAACATTATAGAATACAAGAAAATAGTAAGTTCTGGAAAGAAATACCAGTCACATAGGGCCAGAGCTGCTAAAGAGCACAGTCACATGCTCACCATCTCTATGTGATCAGCAGCCAGCAAAGACTTCCTGCTCCCCATGCAATGAGGGAAGGAAGTCTGTGCTGGCAGACTTCCAGGCAGGGAAAGGCCCCACTGGGTCCTGAACCACCTACCACAGGGGAGCCTCAAGACCCTTCTGCAGATCTCCTGTTTCACTGTCTCAATCCTACCAATGGGAAAAGCAGAGGGACTTCTCCCATCAGCTCAGCACTGGGCAGAGTTAAGGTGATTTAGCCTGAAATTCCTTAATGCTTCATTTCCAGCTTTTGGCCACACTTGGTTTCCTGCACTTCTGTGGAGGTAGTGAAGCTTTCTACTGCTTCATTCAGCCCTCGTTTCACTTTGCCCTTGGACACCACTACATGGGGAAGAGAGAATGGAAGCAAAGCAGGCCAGGAGCAGGTATATATGCTGGGATACTGTTTGCAGTTGGTTTCCCAAAAATTTGAGTTTGTGGCTAGGATTGATGGCAGAGAATTTTTGGCATGTTTACATTGCATCTCCACTGGATGTGAAACAGGCACTTTACTCAATTGGACTCTCTGCCAGCCTTTCAGCCTCTGCCGAGCTGGGGCTCCCATGTTCCTCTTGCATTTGCAAGAAGGGAAATTTGGGTTTCTGCTGCCATCCTCCAGGCCTGCCTAGAGGAAAAGTCTGGGTTAGATTAACCTCTGCGGTGACAGAGAGCCTGAGGAAAAGGCTGCACAGAGGCACTTAAGGTACAGCTGCTTGTGCCTGAGGTGGATCAGCAGAGACCTCCCAGGAAGCCCAGACAGCCAAGCAAAATGAAATCTTGCAGTCCCCAGGGGGATGACAGGGAAGCCACAATGCTGCTTGCTGGAGGTACCTTCTGGAAGGCATTTGATCACCATGTTTGTTTGAAGCCTGGAGCTAAGACTGAACTAATCAGACATAAGCCCTGTGCACCCCAAAGAGCACCCACCACCGGCACAGGGGACTTGGCCACATGCCCATGGAGCACATCTTTGTTGGCTACAACTGCTCAGTGTGAGCACCCACTTGCTTTTCCCTGCAAGCCGAGTCCAGGCTGAGACTGAAAAGCATTAAACAACTGAAAAAAAAAATTAGAGTTTGAATACCCTTTTTCATAAGATGAAAGGAAGAGCTAGATAAGGACAATGTTTGCTTATAGGTTAAATAATAGTCTCCAATACTCACATGGCACACAGTGGCTGGCTGCCACGTTGCTTGGTGCTGGGCTTATCTAACACGCTGCTCCCGGATGCCAGCCCATGCCTGCCTCTTGCAGTCTCTAGCTTGCCTGAGAAAGGAGTTTGCCTTACCTTGTGCTGGGATATCTCAGTTCAACCAAGTAAAAGAACTCAGGAAAGCTCAGGAGCTTCTTTTGGATGATCTCTGGTCATTGTCAGACCTGGTCACTGAAACAGAAACTGGGTCACAACCTCTGGTAAAAGCAAACCCATCCAGCATAGGAAAGGCAAACCATGAGGGAACCTCCAGGCACTGCTCCATGCTTTGGAGCTAAAATCTGACTTTGATCTGCCCCTGAATTTACACCTTGCTCTGATGGCAATGTCTGGACTGGCTTTGGGTCAGACGCTTCAGCCCAAATTCCAGATTGCCTGTGGACAGGACGATTATAAACACCACCACAGAGACCTGTGAGACACGGAAATGTAGAAAAAACCATCTTTTCCTTCTCCCTGTGATGCTCCCCAAACTAGGCCAACAGAATAGCAACTCATGATGAGAATGCTGTGGCTGGCTGTATCTCCAAAACCTCACCCAAGGAGGCAAAGACTGAGGCTGGGGAACTTTGAAGGGCAGCAGGGTGGGCTGTGCCTCATCACAGTCCTGGAACATCCCAGAGGGAGGCCAGGGAGGGCTGTGCACCTTCTGGGGCCCTACCATGGTGGCCAGGCTTGGGGACCTCTGAGATGACAGTGACAGCAACGTTTTTGCGTTTGACACATGAGGCACGTGCCACACAATTCAAAGGGCTGTGTGGTGTGCACGGCTGGGCAGGCAGGGCACCTCTTCATCACTCAAAGTTCCATGGAGGCCTGCTCAAGCTCTGGGAACTGCTGGGGAAAATGACCCCCCTGCTCCTGCAGCTCTGTGTAGGGCAGGCCAAGGGCAGTCTCCACAGTGCCTTTGAGACACAGCACATGTCACTTGCCCCATGGGAGTCTCCTTGAGAGTGAAATGTGACACTGAGCATGTGGGGCAGGTGTCATCTCCTTGCATACCAAGCCCCACAGTCCCAGCCCATGTATCCATATGAGGCTTTCCCCAGCTGCCCTTATTCCTATTTCAGGACCACTTGCATTCCTGGCTCTTATCAGGCTTTTTCTAGTCACATGAGCCCTCGAGCTCAAATGCCACTAGCCCACATCTGGGCCCTTCCCTGTCCAGGCACTGAAGCAGCTGCACAGAAGCTGGGGTGCCAGTGTTGACAAAAGGGCAGCTTTTGGATGATAATTTGGTTTTTGCTCAGAGAATCACAGAAACACAGAGAATCGCAGACTCTTAGGCTGTTACTTCTCATGGTCCTGTGTATTATCAAGCAGCTTCCTGGGTTCCCCAACTGAAAGATGTAGGTGGAGAAGCATCAGGATGACTGTCACTACTTGTCTCCACAGGTGATTTCAAGCTATTTGGAAACCCCAAAAAACCTGCCAGTTCAGCTTATAGCCAAACTTCACAGAATGGTGCTGTTAATTTTTTGGCTCCCTAGCAGCCTTGGTACTTTTAACACCAAATGGTCTTGTTTGTGATCGTCTGACCACCAAAATCAGAGAATATGGCTTTCACCTGCTGAGTGTAACATCTAGAGGATATTAAAAGACATGTAGATGTGGTGCTTAGGGACATGGTGTAGTGCTGGATTTGGTACTGCTGGCTTAAGGGTTGGACTTGACAATCTTGAAGATCTTTTCCAACCTCAACAATTCCGTGATTCTACACAGGAGCCCTCAGGTAGGGAGGAGTTAGGCTGTCTTGTTCTTTGCTCTGCATCTGACCCTCTCTCCCCATAGAATTTTGCCTTCTGTGAAGATTTCTAGGGAGAAATTCCAATATACCTGTGACATTGAGTAAGCTTTTTTGTGAAACCTTAAGTGTTGTCCATCTCTCCCCACACCCTATCTGAGACAGAGCTGTGGCAGACACCTGAGGAAAAGAAATGCTGGGCAAGCCTGTAGTGATTTCTCTTCTGATTACTTTCCCAGCCAGGTTGATTTGCAGATCAAGGACTTCCTGGAAAGTGGGAGTGTCTTTGCAGGCAACAGAGGCATTTTTGATTGTGTGAATATATCTGGTCCCTTTTTGAACTCACATTGGTTTTTAGTATCCACAAAGTCCTGTGACAGGGAGTGGCATATTTTATGTACACCTCCTTTACAAGTGGAAAAAATAAGAGTGGTCTCTTGATAGCAGCTGATAGGTTGACAGGATCCCTGATATGATCTTCATTCATGTAGAATTCACTTCATTCAAAGTGAGTAGTGAAACAAACCAGCCAAACTTATTTAAGACTGCAGTGCAGATGGCAGATGAGCATGTTGTGGGGAACAGTGGTACCCAGCAGGAGCCCATCTGGTCTGCAGCGGGAGCTAAGGCAGGCAGGAATCTCCAGAGGTGCAAGAGTCACATTGTGCACTGTGGGTAAAGGTCTGTGAGCCACTTCACTTGTGCACAGCCTGCAGAGAGGCTTAATTGCTTCATGCAAAATAAGATATCTCTGTATTAGTAAGGGATGCATGTGTTTACCTTAGACTAGGATATCTTGCTGGATATTAAATGTTACATTAAATGCCACGCTGATACATGAGTTCTCCATGTCTTGTCTGCCTCTCATCATTCTGTATTTGCTCACTGTAGTACATACTCTTAATTTTAAGCAGTGTGGGGGTTTGCCTGCTCCTGTGAGAGCACTGGTCCACTGAGATGGGTCTGTGAACTACCACAGACCGCATCGGGGGCCTCAGCAGCCATCATTGCTTTCAGGGGGCAACAGTTTCAAATGGGGAAATATAATCATACAATCATGGATGGATCTGTGCAGAATGGTGCTCTGGAGGTGTCTGTCCCATCCTCACTCCTCGTGTGAGGGACACTCACAGTCAGCTCAGGATATTTGGGCCAAGGCAAGATTGGTTCCCAAGCATGGAGGTGCGACCACCTCTCTGGGCCCTGTACTGCCATCCTGTTGTTCTGGAGCAGTGGTTGCCACGGGTCTCATCAGAGGTCTGTGTTGCAGAAGTGCCTGTTGGCTCTTGTCCTTTCACTGGGCACCTCTGAGAAGGTTTGGGTCTGCATTCACTGTCTGTCTCTCACACAGAGTAGGGTACTATTTGTTGTTTCTCCTCTGGGCTGAAGAAGCCCAGAAGCTCCTTTAGTGTCTCCTTACACCACATGCTCCTGTCTGGTGGCAGACACTGGGCTGAAGCCTGTCACCATTTATCTCACACTGGGGACACAAACTGGGCACAGTGCTCCAGATACAGCCTTGGCAGTACCTGGCAGCAGGGAACACAGCCCCGACAATGATTTAAGAGACTCACACTTCAGAATGACATGGAGAAAGCAATTAAAACTGGAGTGTTGTGCATTTTGCAACCACGATGTCTGATCATAAGACAATAACACACTCTTAAGGGAGAGTGAGCTGCAAAACAAAGGAAGTCCGCTCAATAAATAGGATGTGTGCTCATGCAGATAAGAAATGCTGGGGGCCAGCAGCACTGTGGTAGGCAGTGGTCAAACCCGTGACAGACTATGCACTGCAGCATCCATACCAGATGGGGACATTGCTGCCTTTGCAATGTTGGTGTCAAATGTCCTCCCCTCCCCGAGGCAGCTGCTTCCAACCCTTTATCAAGAGATTTCTTGTAATTACATTATTCAACTTTCGATATTACAGATTGCTTTGCACTTAAGTCCTAATTTGAAATTTATACTTTATATTTTCAATTATGAATTGTATGTTGTAATTATGTACAAGCATTTTTATTGTCATATAATAGATAAACAAGTATTTTCATATTTGGAGGTGTCAAATGGAGCATATTCCCACCCCTCCATTACCCAGACTACAAGGCAGCAATAAACCAGGAGTAGTGATGAACTTGGCCCCCACTTGATGTGAGAGCTGAGGTTGTGAGCAGCCAATGACTCACACACTGAGCCAGTTCCATGATCAAAGCCCCTGGGTTAACCAGGGGCCACTGGTTGCTATTTATAGCTGCTCTAGCTCACGTTTAAGCAGAGGCTTTAAAAATCTTGGAGGGAGGTTGAGTGCCAGGGTAACTCTGTCCATCACGTGGTTCCCTGGACAGGAACGGTGCAAAGCCCCAGTTGTGCTGTTGCACAGGCTGGATCAGCCCTGGCTGCCAGGGAAGCCACAAGCAGCTTGGGTTAAGCTGTTAATCAAACAGTAATTGGTTATTTAATTTGATTGAGCTAACTCTGCTTACCTCTTGGAGAACCTAAGTAAACTCCTTACTTGAGCAAACCCCACCACAGGCACAGCTCTAGAAGCTGTGGGACCAAGGGCTTTAAAGGTTGTCCCAAAGCTGGCAAACAGTTCAAAACTAGCTCACATCAGCCACAACCTGAGGTTCATTAGGCATTGTAATGACTCGCAAGGAGAATCCACCCAACAGAGGGAGGGGAACCAACCAGACCTTGGAGGCAAAGTCAGAAGACTGGACTTGAGTAATTTCAAGACTAAGCAATCAAAGAGAGCTGAGAAAGCTGGCAGGGTTTGAGGTGAGTCATTGCTCTGTGGGTCAGCCAGCTTCTGACAGTAACTTCCTGTCTCTGGGACGTGCTCTTGAGGACATCCTAAGTGCTCTGTGAGTCTCAGATGACAAGGTTACAGCCACCAGCCTCAGAAAATAGTGTTTGGTCTTTTCCGGGTTGTTGCCTCACAGGGAGCCTGAATGTCACAGAAGATTTTGTATTCTGAAGTAACCCTTAGATGAATGGAAATAATTAGAGCAGAGTATTTGGTAGTGTCTGCAGTTTTTCAGCACTGCACTATGAGTTTTAATGGAGTGGTACTGCCCAAAATGGCCTATTGTGACCTTTGGCTTTTGGGCAAAACCACCTAAGTTATCACTGCAGTTCTAGAGGTGAAAAAGTCAAAACCCAAGGTGTTTAGTTGCTACGCACTGTTTCACCTCTTCTAGATTTCTTTCTCCTTCGTTAGGAGTAGATAAGTCCACAAATTCAATTCCCAGCCTATTTGTGGTGAGTTTCAGAACCATAGTAATTATTTCAGCTTGGTGATTTTCCTGCAGCCCCCAGCTATTGCTGTTTTTTACAGTTTTGCTGGTGCCACTGGATTCAAATCGCTATAAGCTGGTCTCCTATTTACAAAGCCAAAGACCTTCTCTTTCACCACCTGCTGTGTCTGCACCATCTTGACTTGCTTTCCAACACTTTAACTTCTGCTCAGGAATCAGTAGCGTTCAGGGAAACTTGAGGGACACCATGCTGTTTGTCTTACTTTTGGGAGGAGGTTGCACTTTCTTTACTCTGGTTTTCAGCCACAACAAGGTCCCAGTAGCTGCTGATGAAGGGAAGCTGAGTAGATCAGTAATATGAGATGAGTAAAGACTAGAGGAGGAGGAGAGCTGAAAGAGACAGATAAAAATGCCCACAGGCTCCGTGGGCTTGGGACATGAGCTATTCCCAGACATCAGCACTGGAACACTCCTTACCCTACCATTCAATGGCCTGACTCCCTCCTCCCCAGCCAGAGACAGAACCAGCCTTCCTATGAATAGCTAGCCTGCTTTCCAGAGCCCGTTAGAGTTATTCCTGCCCTGGGTGTGCCTCTTGTCTGCAGGCACATTTCCTAAATTCTGCTTTGTCCAATCCAAGTTTAGAAGTCCTCGCTGTGGTGCAAAGTCACTGTGCATAATCCTGTGAGGTGGAGATGAGATTAGCTGGATCTTGTAAGATCAGGCAGGGAGAGAGCTGTTTCTGCAGGATCCCAAGTTGTCAGGAGACGAGGCAATGCCAAGGTACCTGCAGACATTGGAGGCATTTGTGTGCTCCAAAATGGAGATCTCAAGTGACCCACTAAGTAGCATTTATTGTGCAACTTCAGAAGTACATGGTCCCCAGAGAGGGGTAATTTTTGCTAGCAGTTAGTTTCTGCAAGAAGGAAACTTCAAGATTCCGGTTAACTGGGTAAAAATCCTTGAATAACTCCTGCCCACATGGGATTAAATTAAAACTTCCAAATAAAAAGGCCAAGTTACACTTGAAAAACATTTTCAAGAAATGCAAAGGCTGATGACTGGAGTAGCTTCAGCTGACCTTCCCCAGTACTGTAAGCTTTTGCCTTTATCACAGACATTGCCTTTGGCACTTGCTCAGGATTCTGTTCAAAAGTCAGGCATCTTGTTCCTGCTGGTTTTCAGATTCTCTCTATAGTAAATGCACAAAGACAGGCAGGTCCAGAATGCAACAGATCCCATCCTTCATTGACACTAATCTTCAGATGAGACAAAATGCTTCATGGAGGGATGGACCAGCAGAGAGCCTGGATACTCAGAGAGGCTCAGCTGAAGGGTATGAACCCCTGAAAGGAGTTTAGGATCATATTTATCATTGAGAACTACATGCACTCATCAGTCTGGCTTTTTCTCCCCAGCCTTTATCAGCATACAAGTGGCTTTCAGGCAAAGCTCAACCTCTTGCACAAAGATAAGCCCTCTGAGTCCCCAAGTCTGGATACATACAGGTTCCCAAGACAACTGCTCCACCAAATAAGGTTTGCAAACTTTGTAGGGCACCAAAGTTAAAATATATACCATAAGTTATGCATCTAGGGCAGGTTCAAGTTCAGCTAGTTGGATACCTGTATGGTATAAAAAAGGCAAGCTGTCAATGCATCTGGGCTGATTCAGCCTGCCTGAGAGGAGCTGAGCATCTCTCTGGATTTGCAATCACACCAGTGTATCCACTGAAACAGCCCAAATTCCTTTTCATACTCTTGCCACTCCAGTGCAGCCCTTGCTGTCTCTCTCCTGCAGGAGCACCTGGGGAATTTGGAGGATTTGAGGTTTTAGTCCAAGCTGTGTCTTTATGCTCCTTTCTTCCTTCCTGTTTACAGCTTTTTTGTTTTTTTACACATAGTATCTGCACAACCAGGTACCCCTGGTACAAACAGCAAACAAACAGCAGAAGGGATGGAAAACCACCATGTTTTTCTGCAACAGCTGAAGTATAACAAAGAAAAGTTTCTGTGAGGTCAAACCAGACATTTCCAAACCAGACATTTCCACAGTGCATGCTCACTAGAGGAAGGGAGGCTCTCAAGAAAAAAAGAGTAAGGATGTTGCTGCACCGCTTTATGCAATCTTGGGACAGACAACCAACCTCCTTCCTATTGCTATGATTTTTCCAGAACCTTGCTGATGAGAATGAATTCTGTAGACTGCAGGAAGGCAAGGTCCTTGAGCAGCTTTCTGAAAAGAGCATTATATATGTTGAAAAAGCAGGAGGTACCTTTCTCTTCCTGCAGGGACTCACCCCCTCTTGGGTCCCAGTCTCTGGAGAAAAGATTTTTTTAACTTGGTACCCATCCTCACCTTAGCACTGACACAACATTTTCAACAGGCACATTTTATGTCAGGCCAAGGACTCCTCTCTTTATTGTTCCTGTCTGCCTGTGATTTGGTTTCTGTACTGTCATCTGTCTCCTTGTGCTGTCCTTTGAGCTCTTCCTTTGCTGAAAGCCCATTCCTCTTTTTCTCTCTAAGTAGCAGCATTTGTTGTGGCTAATTTGCCTTCATTCATTCCCCCATAATTTCCCCTTCTTTGCTACTATTTTAAAGGTCTCTCTTGTTGGGCATTTTTGATATTAAGAATCACAGTTTTGTAATACCCAGTCTTTCTCTACCGCACACATTGGTACCAGGCCAGGTCTGCATCTGGCCCCAAACCATCTTGGCTGTACATGTTGGCCTGGAAGGGCAGGTGCCATGGTCTTCAGTGGGCAGAGTACACATTCCTTGGAGTGTTTGACCACGGGTGCACACGAGATCCAAAGGGAGCCATGCCAAGATAAATACCCCACCTCAGGCCTGCAGCCAGTATATTGTAGCAACTCCTCATTTCTGGACAGGAGAAGCAGTGGGGCCTCTGCCCTGGTGCACATGAGATCCAAAGGGAGCCATGCCAAGATAAATACCCCACCTCAGGCCTGCAGCCAGTATATTGTAGCAACTCCTCATTTCTGGACAGGAGAAGCAGTGGGGCCGCTGCCCTGGAGCACAGCTCCCCAAAGCACAGTCAAGAGCCTTAGCCAAGACTGGGACTTCCTTTGATACTGGGGCACATCGAATACTTTTTGCTTAGTTGCCTGGGACAGACACAGGAGTTTGAGACCTATGGGGGAAAAAAAAGGGGGGAATCCCATCACCCAACAGGACTTCTCAAGTCTGTCCTTTGGTGAAGCTCGTGTGTTTTCTATGACACTAGAGAAGCCGGACTGGGGCCTGGGAGTACAAGGAGCTCCCAAGCAACACATCAGGCTTCAGCACACACTTAGAGATGATGGTGAGAGTTACCAAGTTGACTGCAGTTACTAAGTTGATGGCGAGCAAATCCATGTTTCCTACAGCTTTCTGTCATGTTAGCCATAGCTGACCAAGGGGCTGTCAGTGCTGGCTGGCCAGCAAGCACAGATATTGATCAGTGGCTGCCGGCCAGCTGGCCTCTGCAGCCAAGCCCTGCTCTGCTTTTGGTCAGCAAGGGTGCTCACTGCATCTCTCCCCATCAGCTGCTGAGTCTCATGAAACCTAAAAGGGTTGGGAAGGGTCTGGTGATTTGGGAGATGACATGAGATATGGGAAAGGGTGCCCTATGGCAGCAGCCCCTGCACAGCTCCCTATTACATCAACCACTCCACTGATTTACACCCCTTGCCCTTGAGCCTTGGCCCTGCAACCTGATGTGGTGTGGACACATTGCACAACACTCTTGGCCCCTCTCCCCTTTCCTGCTGGGACTGCCCACTGGTTGGCTGCTGGGAAGCTGAGCTGTTGCTGCAGTCTGCCGATTCCCAACACGAAGGAGAAGATGCTCCAATCACCCATGTCTCCAGCAGGGCACTGAGGAGATGGCAGGACCAGGAAGGGTCCCTGAGGACCTATTCAAGCCTGCTGGTAGAGTAGCTCTTAAGGGAACATGGCAAGGGAAGGAGGGCCCCTCTGGAGGGCTGGAGAAGCTCAGCCTCCCCTCAGGCAGCAAACCAGCAGGGCTGCATCCAAGAGGTGCAGGAGCCACCATGTCCTGTACCAGGATGTGCTGGGGTAAATGCCCATTGAATGAGGAAGAAATGCCAAGTGAGACATGATGAGAGAGTGGGACCCTCGTTCCAGAGCCGTCTGTCATGGATGGGACTAGTTCTTACAACACTCCCCTAAAGAGAAGCAACGTGCAGCCTATTTCTCATGCCAGGGAACAAGCTCATCTCACCCCTCTGCAAAGCAGGAGGGGTGTGGGGAAAGCTGTGGGGAAATCACAAAGATCACCGCCCAAGGCTGTAGCACTGAGCTAAATATAGCCACTATCTTGGCTTCCCAGAGATAAGAGCCTGTGTCCACAGTCTGCCACAATGCCCTGCCCAGACATCCACCTACCTTTGCTTCAGGGGCAAACACGAGCCACAGTTGTGCAACACCCTGCCCCGCTCACGGCAAACAGGGGCAGAAATGCACCCTGATCCACCTCATGTGCATTCCGTGCCTGGCACTGCGGGCTGGCTGGGCAGAGCCCGCACAGCCCAGAGGCGAGCCAGCATCTCCCTCGGCACCTCCATGCTGCCGAGCTGCCAGCAACGTGCCGGAGAAACTTGTGGTGGACCAGAGTGACAAGTGTGAGTCAGGGCAGGGCTTCCACCAGTTTTGGGGCTCATCCCATTAAGTCCAGCACTTCCATCCAAACCTCTCTGCACCAGTGACGCTGAGCTAGGGTGTAGTGGCTGCCTGGAGAAGGGAAGGCAGCACTGGAGGGGGTCCGTGGGTCACGCCCACTTTATCCCATGTCTGTCTCCTGGGGAAATCTGAACATGAGTCCCTTCATCCCTGCTGTAAACTCTGTCATTAAGTTAAACATGCTAAAATCCCACCATACCATCAGCACATGAAATATTACTGTAAATCTGCAAAACTCCTGCAATGGGTACAGCTTTCAGCTCTCTCTCCCCAGCTTTAAATGCTACCATTGGTTTTATAAAAAAAGAATTTATGAACCAAAAACCATGGTTTTTCCCCCCACAAAACCCTTTTGCCTTGCAGAGTAATAAGTTTTTTTAAATGGCAGCTTACAGCAGGAAGTCTTCAGCTTTAACAATAGCTGTCTGTGTTTCCACAAGTTAATGGAAAACAAATGTTGACATTTCAGTCCTGCTTTCTGCTTTGTAAGGAAGGTGAGAGAGAGCATTGTTGCAGCTGTGCAGTTGGAGGCCAGATGTGGCACAAAAACTATCCTCACTGCTACCATGGGGAGAAGGCAAATGCACCATCCCTACCTTCCAGCAGGCTTTACAGCCTCTGCTGCTTTCCCATGGAGGTGGCATTTGTCCACAGAGCCACTCCCCTTACAGGGAGGCCAGCTCCATGCACACTTTCCAAACTATTGAGGACACTGGGTTCTGTGCTGACATGGACTCAGGAGCAGCCCAAAGGAGCAGAAATGGGAACTGGAAGCAGGAGGACAACTGGGAAGACCCCTTGGCCCAGCTGGCCCTGCAAACCAGTCTATGATAGAGCATCAACTCACCTGGCAGATGTTTTCAGGATGTTGGAAACACCTTTTCAGCCCTGCACATGTGCTGGATAGGGATTCCCATGGAGCCAGTCTCTTTGCCAGCCATGCCCTGTTGGTGTTTTTTCCTCATGGACAGAAGCCACCTCTACAAAAAAAAAAAAAAAAAAAAAAAATTTTTTTTTTTTTCCCCCTACACATC
>VYZP01008704.1:0-26610 GCA_013400635.1 Hypocryptadius cinnamomeus | reverse complement strand
CGCTGATTGGCTGCCGCCCAGCGGGGCGGGGCCGGGCGCCCTTAAGAGGCCGGCGCGGTGCCCCGCGCGGTGTGAGGCGGTGCTGCCGGACCGGCCCCATGCACTGCACCAGGTACGGGCGCGCCGCCCCGCCCGCCGCGACCCTTTGTGAAACCTTTGCTCCTCCTCCCCGCCTCTGCCTTCCCCGCCTGCTCGGCTTCGCAGCCTCCCTGTGTGTGCGGGAGCGGCTCTGGCGCTCCCCGCCGGAGCGGTGCTGTTCCTAGGGGAAAACGGGATCCTGCGGCTTGGCTGCTGCAGCCCCCCGGCTGAGCCGGCAGCGGTAGCCCCGGGGCTGCCCCTCCGCGGGGCTCTGCCGCTGCCTCTCCCGGGGCTGGGCGGCGCGGCTTGGCTGCTGGTGCGGAGGGGGCGGGCTGTAGCGAGGAGCCCCGCCGGGCAGACGCCTGTGGGAAGCGGGCTGTGCCCGCCCTGGGTCGGGGAGGAGGAGGGGGTGCGGAGCGACCGAGCGCTGCTTGGGGCTGACACGGCCGCGAACTTTGGCTCTGCGAGTGCTGCACGCCCAGCCCTGTGCAAGGGGACACCTGTCCGCAGGTAGCGTGGGAAGCAGAGCGGAGGCAACCGAAGGGGTTCGATAAGGGAGGTGTAAGTAATTTCTTGGCTCTGGCTTAATTCTCCATCGTAGAATGGCAGGAGGGAGGAATGACATTTTTCTCTGGAGGGGTTAAAGCTACAGGGAGAAGTCCGGGGACAGAGTCAAGTTTGCTCTCCTTTTGAGAGGCGACGGAAAGGAATTGGCCCCTGTACCTGCATAGCGCTCTGTGCCTTGCAGTTTTTGCTTCCTGGAGCTTTATTTCCTGAATGAGCTCTCAAAACTATATTCCTGCTCCCACCTCCAAAGCATCTGGAGTTCAAGACAGCCCTCCTCAGCCCTAAAGTGGAAACCTGCCTCTTGCTGAGAGCTGGGCATCAGCAGACTCTCCAGTGCAGAAAAAGCTGTCTGGGATATCAAATGAACTGGCAGTGCATAAAAGCACAGGGCTCATGCTCATAGTTGGTTATGAAAAGCTATTGCTATAGATTTTAGCTTGGAATAAAGCTCCAAGTTATGCAGCTGAGCATTCTATGCCTCTTTGTTCTAAAACTGTGAATAACCAAGGCTTCCTAAGAAACCTGGCTTCTCAGAAGTTACAGGAATTCAGCTGAATAAATTTCCCTGGGAAAAGCTGCAATGCAGATGAAACTGACCCAAGTAAGAGAAGAAGCATTGGAAGCTGCATTAATTTAAGGAGGAAATGACCTATATCAAGTGTGTACGAACAAAAACTTGGCCAAACCAGGTAGAACTGAGCAGAGTAGTGTTAGCAGACAGGTGGATCTGAGGTGTCTGTTTTGTGCAGTGCCCTTGAGCTGAATGGAGGCACTGCAGAAGAGGTTGGCTGATGGGTGTGTTGGGATGCAAGCCTTGGCACACGTGCTCTGAATAAACAGATACCCTTGCTGAGTGGATGCTGTGAAAGCCTGCTCAGAGCTGCTGTGTTGGTGTGGCAGGGTGGGGAGTTAAAGCACTGAATTGGAGAGTGTGGCTCTTGCTTTTTCTTGGCACGGGAGCAACAATCAAGTCCTAGAGCTGGCTGTGTGTGGCTTTGGCAGCCAGAACTCTGCTGCATCACAAGGCCAGTGGTCACTGCTACTGTTGCTGCTTCATTCTTCTCTGTGTGGTGGGAGCAGCTTTTGAGCCTGGCCTGCTGCCAAGCAGGATTTTTATTAAGGGAATACTGTGTTTAAAGTTGGCTACAATACAGTTGACTTAAGGGGGATGTGTGTGATAAATCCATCCAGCAGTTTATCCAGAGGTAGGCCAAAGAGAGTCTGCCAAAAGCATCCATTGGAACATCAGTGTAAGGGCAGGAGCGATGGGTGCAGTGTTCTGGGAGCTGCCTGGCTGCAGAGGCATCTCCAGGGTACATCTGGCCAAGTGCCCTTCAGAGAGATGGTGCTGCATCCCTGGGGGAAGTGGCTGGGTGCTGGAGGGAAGGCTGTAGTGGAGGGGCACATGGCCTGTGCCTTCTGGGAGAAGGACTTGCTTCCAAAGCCCCAGTGACCCTCGAGTAGGTGAGTTGTGTTTGGCAGAGCCCTGTGGCTGTATGGATGTGTTCCAGGGGCTTAGCACAAACCCTGTGGAGACTTGAGGTACAGACTCCGTGCTGGAGGTAAAACTGGCTGGTGTGCCTTCTGAGCTGATTTTTAAAATGGAGTAGAGGGAAGAAAGCTCCAGAGCAGTGTTGGCTAAGCCTGTGCCCTGCTGCTGTGTCAGACTGTTGCCATCTTTGCAATACTGCTTGGAGGCATGTTGGATGGAGCAGTTCTGGTGGACAGTGATGAGCAAAGTGTGTAGCTCAACTGAACCAGTGCTTTTTGGCTGACATCTGGGGTTTTGTGAGAGGTGAAGTCAGTTGTGTATGGCAGCTTGTGACAAACTGAGTTCCTACTCCTACAAAAGCTTGTGAAGCCCTGGGGAGAATCTCTTCTGGAACAGCAGGAATACTGCTTTACATAGCACTGAAATTTGATAATCTGGGGGTTTTGTGAGCTTTGGCAGAACTGAGCCATGGGCTTTGCTTTGGGTTGCAAATGCTCTGGAGCCTGCTATTGCTAGCCTAGTAGGACAGTGCCTGTGTATGTGCCTTCAAAGGGTGACTCTGTCCCTGCAGCAGTTGGAAGAGCTGTTCAAGGGCACAACAGGCTCTGGTCCTGCCACTTCTGTAGTGTGTTTCTCACAGTGTCTGTAAATCACATCATGCAAATACCTGCCTTAATTAAGAAGCAAGCTTATTTGGGATGGCTGAGGGGAAGTGATATATCAACAAAATTTGTATTAAAGTGCTTTTCTGGCATCAGCTGACCCTTATTCTTGTCTTCCAGAGTATTAGACTATTTCCCTCACAAGCAAGCAATGGCTGTGGATGTGGCGATGCAGCTGTACCTGTGCTCCTCACCCTTGCGAAGAGAGAAGTGTGCCTGCAAAATTGCTCCGAAGCCAAGCAAGCCGCTGCGGCCCTGCATCCAGCTGAGCAGCAAGGCTGCGCTGAATGGCCCAGAAGAGGCAGCAAACTCCTTCACACACAACAAGGCGAAGAAGAAGGTGTCGTTTGCAGATAGCAGAGGCTTCGCCCTGACTATGGTGAAGGTGTTCTCAGAGTTTGAAGATCCGCTAGATATTCCTTTCAACATCACAGAGCTGATAGACAACATCGTGGGTCTGACAACGGTGGAGAAGGACAGCTTTGTCCTGGATTTTGTTCAGCCCTCTGTAGACTATCTGGACTTCAGAAACCGCCTCCAGACAGACTGTGTCTGCCTGGAAAACTGTATGCTAAAGGAGAAATCTATTGTGGGAACAGTGAAGGTGAAGAACCTCGCTTTTGAAAAGACGGTGAAGATCCGTATGACGTTTGACACGTGGAAAAGCTTTGTGGATCACCCGTGCCAGTATGTCAAGGATACGTACGGAGGGTCGGATCAGGACACGTTTTCCTTTGACATCAGCTTGCCTGAGGGGATTCAATCACACGAAAGAGTTGAGTTTGCCATTTCCTTTGAGTGCAATGGGAAGGTGTACTGGGACAACAACAGGGGCACAAATTACAGGATCATACGGTCAGAACTGAAGTCTGCCCAGGAAGCTGTCCGTCCCCCACAGGCTCCTGACTTTGGCAGTGCATTTGACCGGTTTGGGAGCCCTCGGTGCTCCTATGGCCTCTTTCCTGAGTGGCCCAGTTATTCAGGCTACGAGAAGCTCGGGCCCTACTATTGACCCAAGGATAAAGGCCAGGCTGACTAACTGTTGCTGGTGTGTCTGCAGGCCTTGGGGCTGGTCTGAACACAGGTGTATGAATAGTGGAAGAAGTGTGGCTCTGTGTAGCTTAGCATAAGCCTCCCAGCAAAACCAGACATGCAGTGCTCTGCTGGCAGGGGGCTTAGAGAAGCAAATCTGGCTCTCCAGATGATCAGAGGACCAAGGACCGCTCATATCTCTTCAGCACTTCTTCCTCTTCAGTAAAGATGCCAGTGTCCAGGGAAACACTACAGTGCTTTTATTGCCTGTCCAAGCTGTGTAATGGTGGCTGCTTTGTGTTGCCTGCCTAGTATTAAAAGGCTCTTTCAAAGTATTTCCTAGTATTATATTGTTAGTGGGCTCTACTACAGCTGCAGGGTTCTCCTTGCAAAGCCAGTCTGTGCCTGTCAGGAAATAGTGTGGTTGGGAATGGAGTCCTCTCTTTGCACATATCCTTGTAGTGAGGCCCTTCCTACTGGAGGCAGAAAGCATGTTTTGGAAGTGAAAATGCAATGTAATGACAGGAAGTGTGGCCCTACAGCCTGCCATATTAGGGGATGTGCCTGTGGGAGAGGATCTGATATGCTTAGTCACTGGTTGTTATATCAGATGATCTTGAAAATCTCTCATACCATTGGTGTTACCAAAAATAGATATTAGCTGAAGCTGTGTGGTGTTTGTAACACAGCTGTGGGTTGACATCCTTGACTGCCTTCTTCAAAACCTTCCTGTTTGTTTAATCACAAGTGATCAATGATGCTTTTTCTCCTTGATGGACATCTGAAGTTGGCTGTGCTGGACCCTGAAAATGCATTTCATCCTCCTGTGGACTGTAAACTAGAGTTTTGTCCAGCTGGGGCCCAGGGTCTCCTGTGCAGGAGACTCTGCTCAAGTGTTACAGGAGCCTAACACAGACAGTCCCCATGGCTGTCTATGCAGTGTCCTGTACAGGAAGGTGACTGTTGTGTACCTACTGTGTGATGCAAGTGCCTTGACTGAGAAAGGGGTGGTATGTGCAATCCCAGCAAGGCTTTGGGATGAACAGGCTTTGGAGCTGATGTTGCTTTTAAGATCTGCTAATGGTTTGTTACTCTGTGCTATGGACTGCTTGGCAGATCAAAGCATTAGCACTGCTCACATGTCAGGGTGCTGTGGCTGTCCTGGATGAACGTGCTGGGCTTCCCTCTCTGCTGAAGCAGTAGCTGCCAGTTTGACCTGCAGATGCCCAGGCTTTGCATCTCTGGCCATAAAAAGTGGCTCACCCCACCTATGCAAAGAACTAGCCATGAGGAGAGTGAGATGTGGGTTATCCTGACAGCACCCCTGCATGTGAGACAAATCACAGATGTGAGCCATCCCTATGATTAAAGAGGTGGCTTGGCTTCTGCATGTGTGCTGGGCTGGTGAGCTCAGCAGTGCCAGACAGCCTCACAGAGCTTCTTGGGTGCTAACCTAGCAGAATAACTTAATCCCTCAGCTCAAAGAGAGAGTGCTGAACAGTCTGTAGAAATAGAGGTCAAGGGAATGCTACTTTTTCTAGTGCATAAGCTTTACATAATTTTGGGTGCCTCTAGTAGCCTGTGGATGTGCTGGAGAGAAGCAACAGGCTAGACTACTTACCTTGTTAACATAGCTTTTAATTCGGGAGACTACTGTACAAATACTTAGAAGCTGTTTTACTCTAACCTAGAAGGGATACTGGGATCACTGTTGGATATCAAAAGGGACAGGAGCTTGCAGGAAGAATAGGTGGCCTTCAACTGCTGCTTTTTCAAAATACAGAATCAGTATGTGTCTTCAGTGTGCCTGATCACTTAGTCGAGGTGGTGAATCTACTTGCTAGCCCAGAACTCATCAGGTTTGGTTCCTCTGTTCAAACAGCTTCCCAAGTCAGCCCTTAGAGCCTGCATCTGATCTCTCTGGAGGGGTCTGTTGCCTAGCTCGGCTTGGTTTTAAACTTATGGCAAGTTCGTGTGACACTGATACTTTTTATTTATTTAGCGTACCGTGTTGATGTTGTAGGACACTTGACTGTAGAAAAGTCATGTTCTCCTGGCACCTTCTTATGCCTATGGGGAACTATTTGTGAGCCAGAACAAGGCATGTAGGTCTGGGGTGCTGTGGATGGTGGTGTCTCCTTATGGGCTTGTTTTCAGGCTGTGCCTTGGGTGTGCTTAGGGAGGAACATGGAAGATAAGCTAGAAGAGCAGTGCCATAAGTAAAAGCTAGTTTGGGAACTGACTATTTGATCAATAGCAGTTTAAAAATACTACTTGTGGCCTTTCCCCTTTTCCCTTTTTCCATTGCCAATGTGAACATAGAAGTGAGGGGGTTGCTCTCCTTGCTCTATGCCTGGAAGTGCCTTGTAGGATGTTTTGCATGTTTGTTTTTAAAAGATATTTTTGTACACAACATTCAAGTGGAAAATGCACTTTATAATTGCCATGTAATGACTCTTTTAAAAATATGGCTGTTTTTATCTGATTGTTAAAATAAAGGTGGAACAAAATGTTGGCTGTGTATCTTACTTAAGCACCCATGGGGCTGGGGAGGCAATTTGGACACGGGTCCAGCTTCCTGCAAGTGGCCATTGGCAGGGAGGAGCACACATCCACCCTGGATTCTGCTGCCTGAAACAGGAAAGAGCTGCCTATTCCTGCTGCCTTCCTGCCAACACAAATGCTTCCATTGCCTCTGCAGCCCTGGGGTGGGAGGAGCCCCGACCCTTTTCTGTGCTCCTAGGGTTCCCCACTAATCACTGTGTTCCTGAAGTGCTCTTCACTCTTCCCCTGCTTGCAGTGTAGGAACAGCCTTTTCGGGTTTCTCTGCTTTTGTTTTGAGTCAATCTCCGTTCTCCCTCCCCTTCCCCCACCTCGGCTTGCTGTGGGATCAGTGCTTTATTCCGTGTACTGGGCTCTGATGGATGCTGGGGGAGGTTTTGCAGAAGGGGGGGGCAGGCTCTTTTCTAATACCAGGATCAAGTAAAAGTTAGACCCTTCCTTATGGCCAAGTCATTATCCCTGTTGTCACTACAATAAGAAACACTAGGAGGAAACATGCCCCTTTGCAGAAAGGGAACAGCTGGTGTAAATGCCAGCCAGGGCCAGTTTTGGCATTTGACTGGCTTTCACCACAAAGATTGAGCCTCGGTGATGCTCTGAAGGTGTTGTATTTCAATCAGCTACTGAGCTGGGTGGGATTTGCTGCTCACAGATAAGGTAAGATGGAAAGCTGTGGGGGAAGGGGAGGGAGATGTGTTTGTCTTGGTGTGTGCTGGTTTGAGTAGCTCTGTAGGCAGTGCTTCCCATCTTGCTGCAGAGCCTTGCAGAGAGTGAGCTTGGCCTTTGCTCTATACAGGGATAAAACTGAGCACCTTCTGACTGTGGCTCTTTCCAAGTCTTTTGCTGTCATAAGATTACTTTTTAACCACTGTGGTTCTTTTAATCAAACATACAACACAGGGCTCTTTTAAAAGGTAATTGGATTGTTTTTCTGGCTGCATAAAAGAAAAAAACAAAATTAAATGGTATGTGTCCCTGCCTCAGGTGCTTGGGGTGGCTTGGCCAGGACTGTTTTCACATCTGAACGCAGGCCCAAGCTCATGAATAAGAAAACTGCAGCCAGACATTTCCTGTAACAGCTTTGTGGCTGAAAACCCCATCTGAGGACAGTTTCAGTTTAGGACATAAGGGAAGTCCAAGCCATCTAGGGTAGCTGAGGAGATGATGTAACATTAGAAAGGCCAAGACAGCTCTGCTCTGGGGTTTCTCCCTAATACCCAAGTGTTATATGCTAGATCCTACAGCTATTGCATTTGCTGCACTTATAAAGCCCTTGGTGGCAGCTGTGATTGTGTACTTGCTGGTTAATAGACAAAGATTTCTTAGAAGGCTCATGCCATTGCACCCCCTCCCCCAACCACTTTTCTCTCTGTGTCCTGAGGGATTTTGATGCCACCTCTGTGTAGAGATAACTAAGCTGTGGTATCATGTTGATCTTGGATGTGTTTGGGGGTTCAGGTTTCCACAGTTTGTGTTCCAGGGACAGTTTGGTTAAGGAGAGGAGGGCAAATATTCCCCTGCTCCATGCCCACCTCCCATTGGCCTGGGGATGCTGTCCTACAGGGGAGCAGCTCTGCTGAGCCACTGCTGTCACAGCAGCCTCTAGAGCACACTGGATTGCAGGTCATGGGCACAGTGACAAAGGCAGGATGTAGGCTCCCTGCACCTGCATCCTGGCAGAGCAGAGTCCCAAATGTTGTATGAGCACCCCACATTCTTGTTTCAGATGTTTGCCAGGGGGACCCATGTGGGAATGCTCTGGGGAAAAACTGCCCAGAATGAGATAATATGCAGAGGAACACGTCTCTTCCAAATCATGGGAGTGTAAATGGGTCCAGGTAGTACTTTGCTGCTGGACCAAACTTTTCCTTGGTTTTAAATGTAGTTCTTAGAGGCACTTGCAGAGGAGAGTGACCTGTGGAAGATGTGTCTGCCTTGCAACCAGAGGGGGAGAAAACTAGAGCATGTCATTTCCCAACAGCAGTCAACTGTTCTTCAGTTTTCTCTCCACAAAGCAGCAGCAAATGAGCCTCTCTAAGAGACTGGGTCTTTGGGGGAAAGTCTCTTGACCACAAGACAAGGGATAAACGGGATCAGCATGTTTCAGCATGTCCCATGGAGTTCCCTGCTGCTTTGTAGTGTCTCCCTTGCTCGGGCACTGCCCTTTTCTCTCTTACTCACCATGATGCTGTTTCCAGTGTAACCATCACCAGACTGAAGCATCAGCTCGATTTCACAATGTCTTCCACAAGCTTGTGTGTGGTCACAGGGGGCAGGAAGGGCACTTGTGTGTAGTGGGAGGAGGCTGTGCTGAGGACACAGCTCTCAGCAGCACCAAGAGCACCCTGTACCCCTGGGAATAGCACAGAGCTTTGCCAAAAAGCCAGCAGCATGGGCCTGGGTTGTGATGCTTCCAAACTCCCCTGGTGTTTCCACAGACTTGTTCCTACTGGGCAGTTCAGCTGGCTCTAAACTATTGCAATAAACCATATTTATGTCCTTGGGGTTTTTTTTTGATGGAACTAAGCTTCTAACTGGCTGCTCTGGCCCAGCAAGGTTCTGCTGCTCCGCAGCCAGAGAAGCTGCCCAGCCTGTCTTTATCCTCCCCCTTGGAGGGGTACCCTGCCAAACAGTTAGCTGTCTTTAAAGACTGGTTATTGACATTTACACAAGGCTTAAAGAAAGAAAAAGGGTGTCTTTGTGGAAAAATAACTGCAGCTGGCCTGTTCCTTTGGCACAGATAAGTCAGGCCAGTCACCAGTTTAAGTACTTTGGCTCCTGGAATGGGATTTGGGCAAGCCCTTCCAGCCCATGCATTAGTTACGGATCTCTTCTCTGCTCTGATGCTGCTATGCATTCTCAGGAGGAGGGAAGGCTCCAACTCCATAACTCAGGAGAAATACGTTTAAAAGGCATAAGAAGAGGGTGAAACATGCATAAATGCTTTTATAGCTTCCACTATTTCTGGTGTGGGAATCTTGTTGAGACCATGGTGATGTCTTCTACCTAGTGAACCCTTGACAGGCTCAAGTGGGAAGAGATCTCTGAGATGTCTGCTCCAAGCAAAACCACTCTCACCGCTAACTGTGGTCACTCAAGGCCTCATCCATGTGGATGGACTCAATGATGGAGATGCCCACATCTCTGTGCCCTGTCCCAGGGCTGCACTGCTCTCCTAGGGGAAAAGACATGGTCCTCAGGAATCGAAGGACTCTGCACAGTGTTGTAGTCTTGACAAAACACCTGGTTTCTTCCAGCTGCTGGCCAGATTCAAGGCATACAGATGTGGGGGTACAAGGTAAGCAGCCACAGGACAAAAATATTTCAGGGCTGGCAAGTCCTAATACGTGTAGTTTGGAGCAAGGGAGCAGCTGCTGAGTGCATACAGCAAGGTATTTGCCATCCTCCAAGGCATCCTGCAGTAAAAGGTAGAGCCATATTCCCAACACAGTTGCTGGAAAACCCCGCTGTCAAGAGTCAAAGGCCTAAATTGACCTACAGCCCACCTTCCAATTTGAGCAAAACAGAGCCCAGTTTCCCTCCCAACACTTAATATTTAGCAATTGGGAACTGATGATCTCCTGCACCAGCTTCCCATCATTATGGCCCTGCCAGAACAAAACTGGAGCATTATCAGCAGGAGTGTAACTCCTCAGTGTTTGTGTGGTGACACTCCAGTGCTATGGAGACAGCCACTTTCATAGGAAGAAATACAATAGCCCTCTCCAGTCCACTGAGGGGTTTATGACCATTCTCCTTTCACATGGTGTTCCCTTGGACACCTGGCAGGTGCTGCTTCTCCTGCATTTCCCTACTTGCTGTGAGTTATTGGCATCTGAGTGGCCATCAGAAATGCAGTGTTTCTTTATCCATGAGCTTGGCAGAATGTGTCCTTGATGGTGTTGCAGGCCAGGCTTCAGGGTAGCTATAGGTGATGTGGCACCTTCCACTCCTCGTGCCACAGCACACTTGGTCACTGGGCTAGGAGACATTGGAACAGGTCTCCCTCTTGGGCTGAGGACTGTTGCAGTCCAGCTTTATTTTCTCCAAGAAGCTGTCTCTGAGCAGATCAAGTCACAAAAGGAAGCAAGCTGAAACCAAATAAATCTACCAAACCCTCTGCTTCTCCGCAGTGGCTTCAGCAGAAGAATTTCACTTTAGAGACCAGAACAATTATGTCTTGAATGCTTTATAGCCATGCAAGCAATCATAGCAGACACACACTAACTTTTAAGTTGGTGGTCAACAAGATCTCTTAGACAGCCAATGAATCTGCACACAAATCTTTCAATGCTTCTAAATGCCCTGCAATAACAGCCCAGTGCTGATAAACAGTGAGCCATAAAGCCAGCAGAGATGCACTCCTGGGGGTTAATAGCAGGATGACTGAGCATGTTAGTAATTTTTCCTTTTTTTTTTTACAGGACAGCAATGCAGC
This sequence comes from Hypocryptadius cinnamomeus, assembly GCA_013400635.1. Lineage (NCBI taxonomy): Eukaryota > Metazoa > Chordata > Aves > Passeriformes > Zosteropidae > Hypocryptadius > Hypocryptadius cinnamomeus. The sequence goes on along the minus strand of VYZP01008704.1, from coordinate 15,779 downwards.
AGCAAGGCAAGTTACAACAAACACTCAGAAATAATGCCTGGTCTGATAGACATCCACGGGTGGATGATCCAAGCTGCAGTCCTCCTCTGGGGTGGACAAGATGGTCTCACAATGTAGGGCTAGGGACAAGCCCCTCATGCTGGGTTACACAACCTGGCATCAGAAACACTCACTGCTCTTGCTTTCTGTGTCCTGGAAGGGCTAAATCTATCAAAGCTGCAGCTGGAGACAGCTTGGGAAAATCCTGCATCACATTTGAATGTCTGGGATGAAAAAGTGCCAGCATGCTTGCACACCATGCCAAGCTGAGCCAGCAGAGGCTCTTGGGTTTCTTCTGTCTTTATACAATTATGGTCACTCTCAGCATTAAAGCACTGTTCAGATCCCCAGACTTTGCAGCTGCACGGCCACACTGGAGAAGGCACAGCTCCTTTGAACACCTCTAAGCCACCTGTCAACTTGAGCCATGCTTTCCAAGGGGCAGGGAATTGGCTGCAGGTCACTCCTGACCGATCCCCCCGGTCTTATGTGTCTCAGTGGTCCCTTTGCTGAGTGGAGTCATGCTGGCATTCTAGTGCAGCACACGCAGTTACTCACCTCTTCTTGCCATCAGCCAGCTCCCCAAAGAAAAGCCCCCCAGTGATGACAAGCATCTTCCCCCATCCTGGGTAGAAAGGGCAAGGGAGAAAGACAGCTAACAAAATGAGAGATCTGCCAGAGTCTGGGAAAAGCACCCATCTGGCAGGATCTCGCAGCTCCACCCTCAGGGAATCTGCATTTCTGACACTCAACCTGCCTGCTTGAGGGAATACCCTCCTGGAATCAGCCACAAGCAGAGAGACTTGTGAGCCAGTTCTGTACAACTTGGTCTAAGTAAGGGTCCTCCCAGCTCTATCTCCAGCCAAACAAAAGCAAAGGCTCTTTTCTTCTGAAATATACAGGAGGTCATGAGCTAACCTGCAGGTGTATTTTCAGCTCTGATGTTGTTTTTCAGCTCTGCTGCTTGTGTTTGTTCTTGGCTGCTTCCTCCTTTCCAAATGCCAGAGGTGGGTTTGTTTCCTTGACAAAGAATGAAGAAATTTGGATATAGTCTTACAGGAAAAGATCAGATGCAGTTTATAGCATCTTGCACCAAAGGAGCATTGAGAACTGNGTATGTCTGTGACAGAGAACAGCTAGAATCACCAAACTCATCTGAGCTTGAACCAGCAGCCAGATTTTTCGAAGGTGCAGGTGACCCAGTAAGAGGAATGGGTGAGCAGTCACCAAGGCAGGTTCCCAGCTGCAGTATAGACCCTGAGAACAGAACATTTTGAATCCTGGAGACATCTCCTAACTCAGACTTTTCCATTGATTGGAGAGAATGATCTCTTCTCTGTTTGGCATGGAGCAGCTCTGCAGCCCAGCAGACCAAGCTGTAAACAGAGCCCCAGGGAACCAGACCACTCCAAACTGGTGCAGTTTTTGAACTGTGGGGATGAATCATCCAAATAACTTTCTTCAGGCAATACAGGGAAGAAATGTCACTAACCATGTGAAAATTGAGACCATATGCTTCTAGGATGTTTTTTGAAAGGCGTATCCTTGAGAAAGCTACTTGAGTGACTTCAAGGCTGGTTCCCAGGTCAGACCCCAGCAGAGAAGTCTCTCCTCTTCTGGTGCCAGGGACTCTCTCTTGACTCTGGTCATTATTTTCACTGCAGCCAGTATCTATCTTTTTCTGCACCACCTAGTGAAAGGCTGCAAGTCCTTCAAGGCCAAGACAGAGCTTGTGTTTTGTTTGTTTGGAAAAAAATGAATGCCAGAAAAAAACAGATGCCTGAGAACTGCCTGTGGCATCTCCCATCTGTGCACGAAGGCAACTCCTCCACAGCAGCAGCAGCCTCTCCTTCCACTTGGCAGGTGTTGTCTGGACCAGAGCCATAGGTACAGGGTCTGTTTTCTGTTGAGCATGCAAAGGAGAGGTGGTTGCCTGGCACAGCCTTGTACTTCAACAGCTGATCTGATAACACAGAGGTGCTGGCCTCTGTTCTCTGTGATCATTCCCTGAAGAAGCAGGGTGATCATTACTTCTTCTTTCCATGAGGAAGCTGTTGGATATAACCTGGCACCTCAAAGGGTTTTTTTTCACTGTGCAATTAGGAATTTGGGGTTCTTTCACATTCTGAAAGGTGGCATTTTGCCCCTCTTGGGAGGCCTGTCCCTCATCATGCAGCTCTCCATGTGCCATTAATGCAGCCACATGTGCATGTGCCAGAGGCTCCCCAATGATTTGACCTGGTTACCCCACCCTGAGCAACCTTGGCTACAGCACCCACATTTCCAAAGGACATGCACCACTGGCTGGGAATCTGGGAGAAGTCAAAGTGAGCTCTAATAAGGCAAGGCAGCTAGTTATTACTAAGCTGTTATTTCTACTGCAAGAAGCCCTGGAGCAGCAAAACTGCTCACTTCATGTATGTTCATTAGCAGCATGGATAAGAGCAGCATTGATTGCAGGCTATAATTAGATCTCTGGGACCTTTTTGGACTGGCTTTCTCTGGCATTGTGCTACTTTGAAAGGACTTCCAGTTTCTTTTCTGAATGGTTGGGATGGCATTTCCCTATTCAGCAGATTTGGGACCGTTTCTGTTTTCTCCATTGTGGCTCACAGAGCGCTCCCAACTTGGTGCCACAAGCCCCACACCACAGAATTAGCAAAAGCTCCATTGTTTGACCACTCCTTGTCCCTTGAGTTGCAGAGTTGGCCAGACTGCAGCTCTCTTCTTGGAACTGCATGGCCAACCTGCCAGGCAGCCCTTCCTCTTCTCTTAGCTTGCCAAGATGGAGTTTTGTGAGTATCTTCCTCTTAGTGATGACTCTGATTCTCCTGGAATCACTTTCTTAGCGTGTTCTGTGCAGCCAGCCTAGAGCATTCCCACAAGAAACAGATGCACTAAGCCAGCACTAAGCACGTACTCAGGGAATGGCGGCCTGCATGGAAATTATTACTCCTCTCTTGGAATGCTGGAAAACAGCCTCAGCATCCACTCTGTGAAAAACAGGGGAGGAAGAGTCAAGGGAAGTCATGCATAGCACGAAGGGCTGGAGTTGAGATATCAACAGTTCAAGTGGCAAACGGGACCCAAGGGTGTCTCTGCTTGTGGTTTCCCCTCCCAACGCTGGTGTGCTGGAGACAACCATTAAGCACAGCCCTGTGGTGGGCGTCTTTCTTTGCCATGTTCCCAGATCCTTCCTGTATCTTCTCGTGTGCTGCCCACTCAGCAGCTGGCAGGCAAGGGCAGAGGTGCTGGCAGCCCATCTAGGGTTACAAAGCCAGAGGCAAACATGCACACACCAGATCTTGGCTGACCTGTGTGCTGAGGGAGGCTACCTGAGGAAGGAAGTTTTTACCTCTGGTTTTGAACCCAATACATCTGGTCCAGGTAGCTCGGTTTGCAAACTGCAGATTGTGATGCAAATTGAGTTCTGGGTGGAAGCCCAGGGAGACAAGAGGCCAAGAACTGCCAACCTTTGGGATAACAAAAGGCACAAAGATGGGTGGTGCCAGCCAGGTGAATGGACACTTGAGAGACACTGCAGGAGCTGGGAATTGCTGACCTTTTTGATAACAAAGGAGATGAAGAGGGGTGATGCCAGCAGAGAGGGGGCTAGGAGCCGGGACTCGGGAGGAAGAGCGACACTTTCGTGAGGGTAGATTTTGAGGGTATAAAAGCCCAGGGGTTCCATTGTTGGGGGTCCTCCTCGAAGGCACCAGCTCCAGGTGTCTCTGTGTTACTGTGCCATGAGTAAATGGCTTTATGGAATGAGACATCTGAGACTGCTGTGGGAAACCTGGGGACAAACTGGTAAGGAAACCTGGACTGACCGTGTGTGAGTGGGGTGTGCAGGGAATCATGGGGGGCACCTGTTGGGTCACTGCAGTCACCCACCATGAAAGGGCTTCAGTCCCAGGAGTCTGGCCTTGGGAGTGTGACTCTTGAGAGTCTCCTGAATGATCGGACTGGGAACTTTCCTTAGCACCCAAGGGCAAAACAACTGAGATTAAAGCATATTTCTGAGTGGCACTCTCTTTGAGAACAGAAATTCACCCAGGACTAAAGGTTTTGGAGATGAGCCTCTTTAGTCTTCCTGCCTTGTCATTGGAGACTTGTTGACCTCATGCTGATGTGTGACCTGAACCAGAAATGAGTGCCTGCCTCTTTGCAGTACCTTCACGCAGCAGTGCAAACTCTGACCCACCCAGTGCAAGTTAACCGTGCTATTTTCTGCAATGTCAACATGAATTTTATCTGTTGTTTATCCTTCAAAGCTATGCAAATCATTTGAAATAAGTTTATCTTTATGCCATAGTCTCCCCTACCCTTCTCTCTCTATTCCCTGATCTTAAACTGCTGTTCTACCAGTTTAAAGCTAAAGCAATTTAATGTTAAAGCTCTGCTCCAACAAATGACTTTGTGAAACTATTTGCTTACGTTTTAAATTTGTTCTCTGTGTGAGATCTAAGCCAGATCTGCTGAGGTTAGTGGCTCTCACAGGGGTTTATTGCCTGTTACTCCTCTGAACCCAGGAAGAACCAGTCCAGCAAAGGGAGCAGGTGTTTTATTCTGGTGTTTTTTAAATTACCTGTATCAGCTGTTCACGTGCAAACCACAGTGTCTAGCCACAAGGTCATCATTGGTAGAACATGGTTTGGCTGGACCTGAGAAACTTTATGATAAGCAAGGGGTGAAAGAGAAATTCCAAGCCTGAGTTTTGGAGGCCAGCACAGGTTCTGACCCAGTGAATCATGCTGATTAGCAGCCAAAAATTTAACCAGCAGAGACAGAGCCTTTCTCTGTCAAGACAGCCATGGGTATTTGGCAAATTGGTCCGGCAGGAGGAAGGAATGGCCACAACCATTTTGTTCCAAGGCATTTGACGAGGCAATGCGTATCTTGCACTGGAGCCAAAGTCCATTAGTTTAGCAACAAAAAAGCCAGCAGCACCAGACTTTCTAATGTAACCTGATATCACTATTTAATGTCTACTGTGTCAATTATTAACAGAGTTCCACCCCATGCCTTATCACTGGGACGCTGGAAAAATTTACTTCCAAGGGCAGGTTTGATTTGCTTTGCCTAACCTAGATTTTATAATTACCTGCACTACCTTAGCCTTACTTACATTTTTAAATTGTCAAGCGCAATGTGGCTTACTGCCCTTCCGTGAAAAGTAGAATGAGGGGAAGAAGGTCACTGCTCTGTGTCTGTTGGAAGAGAACGGGCTGGAGGGGAGGCAGAGAGGGCAATTCCATTTTCTATTGGCATAGTTTGCACTGAAAATGCACACACCTAAAAAGAAATTGAATGTTTAAAGGACACTCAGGCAGGGACATGTTTACAAGGTAAAGGCAAATCCTTTTCTGGCCAGACAGTAACTCACATTGTCTCTCTCATTCCCAGGCCACTCTCCCATACCAGGAGACCACTCCTGGTCTCCTCTCCCTGCCTTGGTTTCTCACTGTTGCTAAAGGAGCACATACCCTCCTCACTTCTAGCGGGGCAGGCCATGCCCTAGGTTGCTCGGGAGATGCCCACAGCTAAGTGCTACCCAAACATCTGGGTGCTCCTGCTGCCATGCAGGCTGAGCAGCCAACCGTGCCCTGACGTGAGAAACGTGACAGCCATGCTGCTCAAGGGCCTGCCTTCTCACCCAATAATTGCCTTGAAGAAGGAGAAAAAATTGTTTGCAAGAGTATCATGGAGAGACATCAGAACGGGGTTATTAATAACAGGCAAGACATAACCTGCAGGCCACATGTCACAGGGCTGCGTGGTGAGGCCGTCGTGTGGGATGTGCAACTCAAAGTGCCTTCATGGACAGGCAAACCTAACCCTCACTCCTGTGGAGACCTACTCAGCCTTTACACTGAATATCCTGCTGCTTTGGGATGTTCTTAGGCCTGCCTGCCTGACCCCTGGATCTGCTAACTGTCAGGGAAATCCCTCTGTCCTCAGGACTGCAGATCCAGGTGCTTTTTGCCCAGAATATACTGCATTTATTTGTGGCACCTCAAGAATTTTCCTTTCCCTGTTTTCTGGCCCGCTTCCTAATTTTTCTAGGGCAACTTGGGTTATTATTTCACACCATGTTCAAAATTCTAAAAAGTTTCCTGAAGTGGGTGTGCTCACTTGCCATTGAGATATGCCATCTCAAACTCCCCTTTACAGAACCCTCACTTCTGCACACAAACCACAGCTTTCTTTCCATGGGATCTGCTATCCAGCACCTCACATGTCTCTGGTGATATTATAGCATTCCCCACAAATCATTCCTCCATGGAGTTCAAGTGTCTCCCTTTACTGCCAGCACTATGCTGGCTCCCACTTTACAGCAGTGAAAACAGATTTCTTAATGCCATCGTGTTACTAAAAATTGAAATTTTTTCACAGTATTTGCAAACTGCCCTTCTTCCCAGATTTCACCATGACCAGGAAAGGGAGCAAGATGCTACTCTAGTTTCATTTACTTGAAGAAGTGTTTGGCATGCAGCTAAAGGACAGAATGTGGCACAGTTAAACAAGAACAGGGTATATCTGTGGCCAGACTGCCTACAGGACCAAACAAATCTGCCTAGACAGACAGCCTCTTACTTTCCATGGGGTAGCTCCCAGGGAAGGCCCAACTGCCCACGTGGAAATCATCTTCCAGGACAGCTTCCTGTGCTGGGGACAGCCTCAGGGGTGACTCCATCCACATACCCACCCTGCTGAGACAAGGTGCCCTGTGCAGGGGCCCAGCTAAACATCTACTCCTTTATGGAGAGGACATGGAAAGGGGCCAGTGATCTGTGAGGGACTGGCAGTCATGCTGAGGGACAGAAAAGGGAGCCTAAGAGAGGCCAGAGAAGGCTGATAAGGAAAGGATTCTCCTTGGTGGCTTTGCTCTCCCCTCATGCCACTTCCAATATACAATCATCAGGAGAGCAGTGGTGGTTGGCAGGAGGGTGTTCTCGTGGGCTGGTGGAGGAGGCAGGGACCTGGAGAAGGAGCCCCAAGGCCAAGAAGGCAGGTAGAGATTCCCCAGCACCACGGAATGGGAATTATGGGAGACTAAGGCTGAAGGGAATGGCAGTGAGAGGCCTTTTCTGTTTCCACTGTGTGCCTTCACAAGTCTGAGGAAGGACAGCAGAGTCCCCCAGGCTCACCAAGGCCATCCTACTGCAGCACAGTGCTCCACATCAGAGGAGAGTGAGGAGCTAGTGGGAGGTCACTCCTCTCCCCAAGACACGGCAGCAGCCACAGACAAGGATGCCTCAAGGTGAGGCAAGCTGCACATTTCTCACCTAACCAGCAAGCAGCACTGTCCATCAGATTCCCCCAAGAAAAGGAGGAGGAAAATGTGTGTCATGCCCTGACCAGAAGGCAGCCAGCAGTTCTCAGTCATACCAGCTGCCACAGAACTGCAAAGTAACCCTGGGGCTCAGCTGAGCCAACCCGTGTTGCACCAAAATTATTTTAGTAAAGCATATGCAACTCTAAGTCAGAAGGCCCGTGGGAAACACCCATTGAGAGATGTAAAGTTTCCCCAAAGTTCTTGTAGGGTGGGTTAAGAAGCCTTTCCTCAGGTGGCCATGAATAGCCATCTAAACACAGGGTAGCAGGATCAGCTGTGGTTCTGCTGGAGCCAGCTTTTGCCTTTTTGGAGGCAAAAATTCTCTCCATGAACTAATATTAAGTTGCTTAGGACCAGGGTTTTAATGAAAAAAGTCTGGGCCAAGGAATGGGTTGGTTAAGAGGAGCATGAAGATATTTAAAAGGTCAAACATCAAGTGTTTGAAAACTGTGTGATGAAACATGTGGAGAAATCCAACCCAAAATATCCCCTGAGCCTTGATTCACATTCTCTTTGACCCTCCATCCTGGTTTGGAGTGAGGAAAGAATAAAAATATTGCCATTTTTGTGGCACAGGCAAACCCCTCCCCACAAGGGTGTTTGAATTCACCATGGGAGAGGCCTAAAGGCTTGTAGGGAGCAGTGTCTGCCTATGGCACAGCTATGGCTTTCTTCCAAACTGAAACAAACCCAGGCACTGAACTTAGGCCTTTCATTCGCTCTTCGGGGAGTTTTTTAACCAAAAAGAAGGATTAGCATGGAAAAAATATTTCTGTGGGTACTGCATTGGAGTCTGGGGCTTCCTTGACTCATAGTGTTGGCAGAGCAAACCCTGCATTTCAAAGTTGGACCCATGCCTTGGAGTCTTTAAAATCCCATTGGAACTCAGGCCCCGCTGTCTGCAAAGGCTCCGTGCCAGGCTCTGAGCCTGCTGCTCCTTACCCAGGGCAGGGTTATTACTGCCTGTTGGCTCCAAACCTTTTCCCTGGTGAGAACAGTCACATTTTCCCCAGCTGCTGCAAGTTTCCTTTCCTCAGTTAACCCTCACACCAGAGACAGCTGTGGGCTCACAGGACACCTGTCCTCTCCCTCGGTGTGAATCCCCCAGAGGGAGATGGGGAGAAGACAGCCCTCCTTCTCACTCCTCCATGGCACAGGGTAACACGAGCATGTACCAGTATTCCTCTCTCTGAGGTAAAAGGGACAGAGCCCATTGCAGACACAGAATGTATAGCCAGCCATCCCACCATTCTCCTGCCTCCAGCAGTGTCAGATCAGTGGTGCTGTTAAAGCACTGAAACCACTGTCTTGCATGGAAGTAACTAACAGAGATTCACAGCTCTTCACTATGAGAACTGATCCCAAAAATTCTGGCAGTGATCAGTGCCGAGATGCAGACATGGGAGAAGCCTGCAAAGGTAGGGGAGGTGAGGTTTCCCAAGAGGCAAGGAAGAAATGGCATGTTTCTTCAGTGAGGTCGTGAGGCTGAGATGGCAGCCTGCAAAGACGGGCAAGGACACACAGTGCTGGGCCTTGGTGTGGAGGATCTGTTCCATGACCTTGCCAGGCACAGGGGTGAGGCTGACAGGTCAGTAACTCCCAGGGTCTTCCTTTCTACCCTTTCTAAAGATGGGTGCAACGTTGCCCTTTTCCAGCCACCTTCAGCTGCCTGCCATGACTCGCGGCAGGCGGATCGAGGGCTCAGTGCGGCTCCCAGCAGCCTTTGCACGAATGGTTGAATGCAGACAGAACGAAGGTCAGGCAGGAGACGGGCAAGAGGGAAGCCTGGACAACTGCCCAAGACCACTGAGGAGCAGTCTGACTGGGAAAGATGAGCCCTACAAAGCTCTAAAACCCAGCACTGCTTCTCTGGGTTTGCTCTTGCAGCAGAGCTGTGTGACAGTCTCCCGGCCCAGCTCAGACCTGAATGTGACCGCAGAGGAATGCTGTGGAGCAGAGGCATTCATGAGACACAAAGGCTATGGTGGACATTCTGGTGATGATCACCACGTTTTAAGCCTGTTGGCAACATTTTCACATTTGGCATTGTCCCCATGAAATCATCTAATGAGCCTGTGCTGGAGTGAGAAGCTCACCATCTTCCATATAGGGAATCAAACCTCCTGTCACTCCTTGCCCCTGCATTTCTAAATCCTGTTTAAAAACAAGATGTTTCTGAGTTCAGACTCCCTTAGTGAAAGCCATATGAACTGTTGCTGTCCAAAACAGTTTGTTTCAATTGTGTACACTGAAAGACTGTAAAACTGGAATCAGAAAGCCACTCAGAAGTGGTAAAAATGGCTGCAAAACTACTCCCTCTTCATTTCTGTTGCTTTCTTAACTAGTGCCTGCCAAAGGAGACAAATGCTTTTTAATTATTAATTCCTCAGAGTTGCTAAGTAGACTAATACCAAGCTAGCTGAAGTCTGACATATCTGCTTTTTAAAAGCACATATGTTTTTAAATAAGCACACTACATTTCCTTCAAAAAACATCTTTGCTGTGCAAAAGAGCAAAAGCCAGCAGTCTGTGTTTAATTGAGTCCCTCTATATTTGGCTTGCATGCACTTTAGAAGACTGACAGAAGTATGCAAACATGGGAACAGGGCCAGCTTTTGCAAAGTTAATGAGGAAAAAAACCCACAGTCACTGCTTCTGCAGAAGCACTGCCTCCCATGAACTGACACATACACAACCAACAAAGAGAAGAGAGAAGCACACAGCACAGTCACTTGTGCTGAGCTCTCCTTCTCTTCTCCCTCCAGCAGCACAGGGACATTGGGTCTGGGTAGTTTTTTAGCCCATGATGCTGTGAGATGGTTTGTTCAACTCTCCTGTATCTATCTGCAGTCTTTCTGTGAGTCAGCTCTGCCTTGGTCAAACATTGCTCCTGGGGAGGGAGGTCAGAAGTCTGCAGGAAGGTGAGAACTGCTGCAGTAATCTGTCAGTCTGCTGTAGCAGAAAACACCTATGAAACTTCTCTTCCAAGCAAAAATCAAGGCTGAGCATAGCAGTAGTGGGAATTCTCCTCCAGGGACATCACACTCCATGAGACTTGGTGCAGGACCACTGGTGGTGAGAGATTCCCTGTTGCTCTGGCTCCTGAGAGCAGAAAAGCCAGACTGGAAGTGCAGAGATCAAGGATGTTTGTGTTGCTCCAAACACAAACACTTGACACATTCCATGGCCCATTACAACAGTTTTCAGCCCTTTCCCAGCAAGAGGGCAGGGGAGGAAGTCTTGGTGCCAAGTCTGAGATGACATGACCAAGTGCCAGAGCCCCACAGTGACTAGAGGTGAGAACAGGCCATCAGCTCCACAGGCAGGCACAGCAGTGTGGGACACAGCTGGGCTGCTCTGGTCAGGCCCTTGTCCACCACAAGGCACCAGGGCTGCACAGGAGAGCCCTGAGAAGGAGTCACTTTGCACCTGACAGTGTGTCCAAGCTGTAAAACCAATGATTTGCCTCTGGCAGAAGAAGTGTTCTCCACTCTCAGCTCTGAGCTCTTGAGCAAGGAGACCTCGCTGTGTTTCCCCACTCAGAGACCTTTTCTGTGCTGCTCTGAGGGTGAGCTAAGGACAGACCACCTTGCAGTCAAACACATGGCTATGAGCTGACCGTGTAAAGCAGAATTCAGTATGAGCACGGCCTACCAGCAACTGGAAGGCCTTCTCAAGCAGAAAAAGGCTCTCAAAAGCATTGAAAAATATCCAGAGCCCTACAGCCTTGTGTGGTAACACCAAGAAAAGAAATTCCAAAGAGAGCATTTACTACTGGACAAACACAGAGAAGGGACTGGCCCTGAATTTCTTAACAACTCTGAAACTCAAAGCTTCCTTCTCAGATGTTGTTTTCTCTTATGCACAATACTTAAACAGAGAGTTTTCAGCAGTACAAGCAGAAACTATTTTGCAGCTGGCTTAAGGGATTGCCAGCATGGTGAAAATGCTTACAGTGGCACAAGGATCCAGTAGGATCCATTTTCTGGAGGTTACTGACCTCAGATATATCAGTGCTTTTCATCTCCCACTGCTAGTTATGCTTGCCTCTCCGTGAAAGATTGCCTGAACTTACTTGGCCAACATTTTGCTCCAGTTAGATCTGGAAAAAAGAACACCTGAATAAGCAATGACCTTTCTCAAGGTAAGACCTTCATTGCCCCAGTGACATTTCCAGTTATTTCACATCTTGAGCAACACAAAATGCATGAATTTATCCTCAGCTGATTCTTACAAAGTAAACAAACCAGAACACAATGCTGCTACAAAATTGCTACATCACAGGAGACTGCAAATATCTGAAAATTGAAATAAAATGTAAGCTAAGTATGATTTCAGTACTTTCTGATATTTTCCTTGCTAGAGACCAAAAGACTTTCTGTATATTAATGAAGCAAGAATTCTCACTTGTTGAATATTTCAGTAGTCCACAGACAAATCAAGAACCTGTGGTATCAAACATCAGCAAGTTTAAAAAAGAACCTAGGGCTGGGGAAAAAAAAAAAAAAAAAAAAAAAAGCAAGCACTAGCAACTTGGAAAAAAAATGCTGGTGCTTTCTTAGGAATTTCAGGAAAGGCTAAAACTTGAAATTGGCCTGAGCATTTCAAATGGTACTTACGGCTACATGCACCTTCATGCTCTTTCTGGAGAATTGGCTACTAGCACTTCCATGACTCGGAAGCCATTGGTCCTGCTCACCTCCAAGTCCTTGTTGGTTGACCTTGGAAATGTACTTGGAGTCACCTTGGACACCTAAGAAAGGGCCAGATATAGGCAGTGAACAAAACTGTGAAGTTCTACGTCCTGCCTTGACTCTTTCCTCAGTCCTGCCTCTCTCTGGGCACAGTCAGACCCTTCCTGCCTGACAGGACACTTCCCCCAGTGCCAAGAGCGCAGAAGTACCTTGAGTAAAAGGTGAGAGCAGCATTATTTCCCCCCACCCTGCCTCTCCCTGTAGCCATGGCTCAGAAGAAAGGCATGTCTCTCCATCACACATGCACCATTTATAACAGAAACCACCCTGTTCAAGGACTGTTCCTGCCTTGCCAGTAAGGACTGTGGTTTTCTGCCAACTTGTATTTTTGGAGGCTGTTTACATATAATGACTGCTCAGATCACGCCAGTTTGTTGACATCTTTTTTTCTGGAGGTCCTCAAACTGGACACTGTTCTTCTGAAACAAAGCTACAAACACCAAGCAGGTGGAAACCAACCATCTCCTTTGTTCCGTCAAGTGGGTGGGAGCTCATCAGGAGAAATCACCCCTGAGGGCAAACAACATGTAGCCCCAGAACATCAAGGATACTTTCTGTCCCGTCCAAAACCAAGAGTGAAGCTGGATAAGCACCCGCAGGAATGGTCCTTAGAGGTGTGACGAGCTCTGCAGAAAACAGGGCAACAGCTGGGAGAGAGGGTGTACTTGTGGACACCGAACCCATGGTAACATGGACTGCAGGAAAGGCTTAGTCACTGGCAAATATGTATCTGGGTTTAAGGTTTATGCTACAATTACATTTGCATACTAGTTATTCATTTTCTTTTCCATCTTGTGCAATTTTGTTTTCTGAGTCTCTTAGCATTCACTGAAGACTCCTTTTTATATTGAGCCTGCTAGTTTTGGGGTTAAGATGAGCTGGAATGAATCCTATAGTGTTATATACAGAGAGTGTCCTACAGCCATCAGAAAAAGGCAAAGAGAAAGGAGGTGCCACCTGGACAAACCTTGGGATGATTTGGAGTCCAAGAAATAGGTGCCAGCTAAAATCTCAGGGGACCCTGAGCAAATACCACCACCAGTGGCAAGATGGCATTGGGAAGAAAAATTGCTGAACTCCAGGAAGGTGTTTCAGATGTCCAGCTGCAGCCAGCATCCATCCCCCCACCTCCAGTCTCCTTTAAAACAACATTGGCTGCTTTACTACTTTGGTATTAGCACCCTGGTGAAAGAATTTGTGCCTGATTTGCCAGGTAAAAAGGGAACCAGTTTGCAGTGATGCTGTCACACAAGGACAAAGCCACTTGTGAAATAGTGCAGGCCCCAGGCCAAACATAGAGACAAGTCCATAATGGCATCAGCTGCCAAATTTGCAAAACCTTTGACTGCAGCACAATTATCTAAATATAAGGGTAGCAGGACTGGTTGAATTATTAATTGGCAAACCTTAGCCCTGCTACCTGTTCACAGATGTTTACAGATGTCTGTTACACAGAACAGTACGAACTGTTCATGCAAAACACATTTCAGCCTGGGAGCTGCCTGCCAGTCTTTACCTCTGTAACTCCCTGCCCCATGGGTTGTGCCAAGGGTGGTATCCCTGCTCCCTCCAGTGCCTGTAAATCCTACCTATGGGCAGAAGAGAGACACAGCCCATAGGAAGGAGCAGGATGGTGCCTGTAAAGCACATGGCTAGGTTTCATCACTGGTTTTGCAGATGCTTATGCATGTTATGCTTGTATCCACTTTGCATTCTTTCTTGTTCTCCCCTGTGAGACCATCCTCTTCCTCTGGTGGGGCTTTTCTACCTGTCTGAGGGACCAGACTGAAGACAGTGGAGAGTCCATTGTTAGATGCACTTCTCTTACTGCTGTCCCTCTATTTATAGCCAGCCCTCTGTCCCTTTCTGCCTTCAACAGTCTCACAGTCATTCCCAATTCTCCTGGCTAAACAATTAAAACAAAGCTTGTGGAAGAGGCTAGTGCTGTGCCACCAGTGTTGCATGCACATCCCTTTGAGGCCTTGCACTACCTTTTCCAGAGGCAGAACTCTGTTACCAGGAACAGTCTCTAGTGCAGAAAAACTGCTTTTTGAGAAGAAGGAGGGATGGAGCTGAAGGGAGCCCAGAAAGACCAGCTGCTCCAAGATTACAAAGGGAAAAATAAACATAATAAAATATAACATAACATATAACTATTTTTTTCCTTCCATTTTTGGGGGGGCATTCTTTTTGCAGGGGAGGGACAGTTCTCTTGGCAACCCATTTCACCTATGATTAGCTGTGTCTCAGTGTCTTGCAAGACTGGGTTCACTGCCCAGCGCTCTGGTTTGCTTCACTTGTTTCCACACAGTTGCACAGAAATGAGCTCTGTCCTGCCCATGCAGAATGTACCTTTTCATGTTCTACCAGGAGAGACAATAGTCTCAGTCTTTGTGGTTTGTGCAGACAACCACAGAGCTACTTTGGCAGGCATAAGTTGCCCTGAGAGGGAGTGACACCTAACCCTGAAAGTACGAAGACCAGGCATCCCAAATGGGATTGAAGAAGAACCTTCAATCTTCAATCTAAGAATCTGAAAAGCTGAAATCACTTCATCCCAGCTTAAACACTAGCACCAAACCACTATCAAAAATAAGCACCACACTTTTGTCACTTCAGCAAGTGCTTCAGACTCTCCCCAACTTTGAACCAATTTCAAGACTTTCTAAAGGCCAAAGGCTAAGCACTCTGACCTGCAGTCAAGGACTTTGGCAAGTAATTGACTTCCAGATCAGCTCCTCCACCACCTCTGTGCAAAGTGCAAAGTATAGTAGAACACGATCCCAACCTTAGCCATCAAAAAGCAGTTGTCACTATTGATTTTCATTGAAGTGCAGAAACAAAACACCTAAATCCAGATCCAGCTGTCTTCCTCCCACGCTTTTTGGGAAGGCTAGTGAGTGAGATGAAGAGAAACACATCCCCATTTCCCAAAGCCTTTGATGTCTGGGAGATCATGTCAGGGCCTCACAAGTGCATTCCCTCTCCTGGCTCCCTGAAATCCTCATCTCTCTAGCGAAAGTTCTGTGGAAGCTTGGATGCTGCACAGCACCAGCAAGTTTCCACCTCCCAGCTAAGTCATATAAAGAGGCAGCAAAGACCAATGGGACAGTTCATCCTCTGACAGTATGTGCCTCTTCCTGTTAAGCTGACTGGGCCATGGGATTGCTCCAGGGACACCATTCCAGTGCCCACACACAGGTATGAGCAGCAGCGCTACTGGAAATGTCTCAGGCCTCCAGGCTGGCCTCTAGCTGCTGCTTCAGATGACAGGAGGTCCTGCAGGTCCCACATGCTTTGTGCAGACAGCTCAGATACCAGAGGGCACCAGACACCTATGTTTAGGTAGCTAAATCTTTCCCCTAGCAGGCCCTACAGGTCTAATTCTTAAAGAGCTTAAGGTAGAGGGACTTACGTGTTGTTTGTGCCAAGCTGTTCTGAGACAGGAAGAAACAAAGTGGAATTGGAACAGGACCAGTTTGAAAGTTATAACTCTATGGCAAATTCAGCAAGTGACCACCATTTCTAATCAACAGGCATCCTTCTGTCTTCTTGAGAAAACAACTCCCTAGTTGGTCTCCATTTACCATTAAACTCTGCTGAAAATGCATGTTCCATCATACTTCTGTACACTATATCTGGAAAGA